>PVIY010029878.1:0-31554 GCA_004026745.1 Myrmecophaga tridactyla | reverse complement strand
TATAATTCTATCCTCATTTTATATGTGGATGATAGTTTGCTAAGCTGTAAAGATAAAGTTCCAAAACAGAAACTACCTTCTAACTCTTTTAGTCATGCACACAAAGCATCCAAAGCAAAATTGCAATTGTTTTTAAAATTTTAAATAGTTATTATGTTTTGAACACTTTTAGGATTATAGAAGAATTGAGAAAATATTGAGTTTTCCCATATCCCCCAAAGCAAGCTTCCATATTATTCAGTTTCCACATTAGTACCTTATTTTTTATACTTTTTACAATTAAGGAATATATATTGATACTGTACAATGAACTAAAGTTCATATTTTATTGAGATTTCCTTATCTTGTTTTTTTTAACATTATATCCCTGTGTTCCAGATTCTCATCTAGGATATCAAATTACACTTAGTAGTCATGTCCTATTGGCTTCTCTTGGCTGTGACCTTTTCTGAGACTTTATTTGTTTTTGATGACCTAAACAGTTTTGAGAACTAGTTATCAGATATTATATAAAATGTCCCTCAACTCGGATTTATCTATTTTATCATTATTATATCAGGATATGGGGTTTTGCGGAAGAAAACCACACACGGAAAATACCATTTTGCTATATTTTATCAAAAATGCAAATATCAGCATGATTTACCACTGAACTATTATATTTAA
This sequence comes from Myrmecophaga tridactyla, assembly GCA_004026745.1. NCBI lineage: Eukaryota > Metazoa > Chordata > Mammalia > Pilosa > Myrmecophagidae > Myrmecophaga > Myrmecophaga tridactyla. The sequence continues at coordinate 30,888 of PVIY010029878.1, read as the reverse complement.
TTTGGGTTTCTTATATCAACATGTATTTGGATGTTATTTTAATTATATCACAGTGGCTATATTTTAATTCACCTATTTAGACCTTTGCCATTTAAAGTGAGTATTCCTATAATTGGGTCAATATCTATCATGTAACTTTTCTATCACTTATTTTTTCTCTTCCTCCCTTCTTATGCCTTCTTGTGTCTTAATTGAGAATTTTACAGGACTCTATTTTTTATCCTCTCTTAGCATATCAATTACACCCCTCTTTAAAATTGTTTTATTCGTTGACATAGAATTTGCAATATGCATTTCAATTAATCCAAGTATACTATTTTTGTATGCTGTATGGTGGGGTCACATTTCATTATTTTTCCATCTGAGTATCCTGCTATTGCAGCACCACTTGTTGAATATTTATATGTTTTTTGTTTGTTTTGCTTGTGGTTGTTTTTTTGGGAAGTGCATGGACTCAAGTCTCCTGCATCGAGTATACTTTTTATTTTGTTTATTGTTTTTCGTTTTATTTTTTTACGTGGGCAGGCACCAGGAATCGAACCCAGGTCCTCGGGCACAGCAGGCAAGTGTTCTTACCTGCTGAGCCACCGTGGCCCGCCCAATATACTTTTAAATAATTCTGTATTGCTGCACATTAATACAGATCTTTAGAGCTTTCTCAGTTCCTCTTTCCTATTCCCCTTGTAACATTGCTCATTTCACTTATTCATATGAAAAATTCACCAAATAAATTTGTACAATATTACTTTAGACAAGTATTTTTTAAGATCAATGAGAAGTAAAAAAATAAAATAAAATATTTTGCGTTCATTCCTTCCTTCTTTGAGGCTCATCCATTCTTTCATTTATTTTGGGATTATGACCCGTATAGTTTGGAGTTTCTTATTCCTGGAGAAGTTCTTTTAATATTTTTTGGTGGGACAAGTGTGCTGGTAACTAATTTCTGCAGGTTTTTTTTTAATCTTTTGAAGTCATATTTCTCCTTCACTTTTTTTTTTTTGGCATGGACAGGCTCCGGGAATCAAACCTGGGTCTCTGGCATGGTAGGTGAGAATTTTGCCACTGAGCCACCATTGCATAGCCCTCACCTTCACTTTTATTTATATATTTATTTTGGCATGAGCAGGCTCCGTCTCACCTTCACTTTTATTTTATTTTATTTATTTATTTTTTTAATGTGGGCAGGCACCGGGAATCAAACCTGGGTCTCCCGCATGGCAGGCGAGAACTCTGCCTGCTGAACCACCGTGGCCACCCTCTTCTTCACATTTGAAGGATAATTTTGCTGAATGTAGAATTCTAGGATTCTTTTTCTTTCAACAATTTAGATATCTGTAGTGTTTGTCTCGTGCTTGTACATTTTCACATGAGAAGTCTTGTGTAGTTCTTATCATGGTTCCGCTATAGGTAAGATATTTTTATTCTTTATTAGAGAAATTGTGGGTTTACAGAACAATTGAGGGTAAGACAAAGGATTCCCATATACACCGCACCACTGAAAGCTTGCATTAGTGTGAAATATGCTACAATTGATGAAAGCCAATTTTGATAATTATATTATCAATTATAATCTCTTGTTTAACTTAACTGTGTAGTGTTGGTCATGAATTTTAAAAAATCATTGTTCCTATATATACACAATCTTTCATTTTCCCTTTTAATCATTTTGAAACATATATTTCAGTGCTGTCAATTGCATCAACCATGTTGTGCTACCACCACCACCATCCATTAACAAAATACTTCCATCATTCTAAATAAGAACTGTATACAGCAAAGCATTAACTTTCCATTCCCTAACCCCTCTCCATCAGCGTTTATTATATTCTGGTATCTGACTCTATGAGTTTGCTTATTCTAATTGTTTTGAATCAGTGAGATCATGTAACAGTATTCTCTCTTTTTTACTTTGTCAGCTTCACTAAGGGTTTGTCAATTTTATTGTCTTTTTTATAATCAACATTTGGGTTTGTTCATGCTCTCTTTTTTTTCCATTTCTGTTTTTTTTCTCATTTTTCAAAGAAGAATCAAATAAGAAAATAAATGTAAACAAATGTAGGTAACTTTAATAATTCAAATTTTTAAGTAATCAGTCATGAGGAAATTGAAAATCAAGGTATATGAAAAAAACATAGTGAATGCATTTTCTACAATCAAAATCAGATATATTGTATGTACACTGCCCTATATTGGTACATATTTTTTCATATTATGGCAGTTTTCTAGATTCCAAAAAACAAAACAAAAGAAAAAAGCAGCAAGAATCTATTGCTCCTCCCTTTTCTGATTGTATCATGTCCTCCTTTGTCTCTTATAGCAGCTTCTGAATTAAAATCTGTTTTGTTCAGTAGTAGTATAACCACTGCAGCTAATTTTTGGCAGTATTTGTAGGGTAATATTTTTCAGTTTCAGCCTTTTTCTGTCTTTCCAACTAAGTGAATCTCCTGTAAGCAATAAATAGTTGGATCATGCTTTTTTAAATTAACATGAACGACTTTTAGTTTTTCCTTTTTTATGGAAAACAGCATATACAAAAAAGCAATGAATTTCAGAGCACATCACAACAATTAGTTGTAGAATAGATTTCAGTGTTTGGTATGGGCTACAAATTCCACAATTTCACGTTTTTACTTCTAGGTGCTCCAAGACACTGGAGACTAAAAGAAATATCAATGTGATGATTCCGCAATCATACACATTTGTTAAACCCTACCTTCTCTGTATAACTCCACCATCACTTTTGATCTTTTTCCCACTCTATGAGTATTTGGGCAATACCGACTAACTTTTTCATGTTGGAAGGGACTGTCAACAATATGGGATAAGGGGATGGAATTAGCTGATGTTCTGGAGAAGCTGGCCCTTCTGCATTTCAGGACTTATCTGTCCAGGCACCCATCTGGAAGCTGTAAGTTTCTGGAAAGTTTCCTTAGTGCATGAAACATTTCTAGAATCTTATATAATGCCCTTGGTGTTATTTCGGATTGTCAGGAATGGTTTTGGTTGGGATTTGGCGAGCTATGATAAGTAGTAAACTTGCAAAAAGTGACCTCGAGAGTAGTCTCACAACTCTATTTGAACTTTTCAACTCTGTTTGAAATTCTTCTTACTGGTGCCCTATTTGTTATACTTCTTTCTCCCTTTTTGGTCTGTATGGCCTTATTGATCCCATGGTGCCAGGGTTGGACTTATCCCTGGAAATCATCTCCCATGCTGCCAGGGAGACTTTCACCCCCGAAAGTTATGTCCCATGTAGGGGGGGAGGGCAATGATTGCACTTACAGAATTGGGTTTAGAGAGAGAAAGGCCACATCTGAGCAACAAAAGAGATCTTCCCAAAGTAACGCTTAGGTATACCTATAGGTAGGCTAAATTTTCTGCTACATACGTAAGCTTCACAAGAGTAAGCCTCAAGATCAAGGGCTTGGCCTATTGATTTTGGTGTCCCTAATGATTGACACTAATATCAGGGGTTTCTCTGGTAGAAAAGTTTAATAGTTCCTCATTTTTTCTCCCACCCGTCAAGGAACTTTGCCAATACTTTTAAATTCCTGGCTTAATATACTCTGGGATGTATCCAGGCAGTACACTAAGCTATACAGGATTAAAAGCCTTCGTTCTTATTCTGGGCTCCCTATTAGATTGTTTAAGCGTGGATCATGCTTTTTTAATCCAATCTGCCAATCTGTGTGTTTTGATTGAGGAGCTTAATCCATTAACATTCAGTGTTATAACTGTAAAGACCATATTTAGGTCAGCCATTTTGTGTTTTAGTTTTTGTGTGTTCTATCTTTTTTCCTCCCTTTTCCTTTCTTGCATCTTCCTTTTCTGTATAGGTAATCTTTCATGGAATATCTGATGGATCCCTTTCTCATTTCTCATAACCTACTAATTTGAAAAACTACCAATTTAGCTTCAATAACATGTATGTTCTATGACTCAATATCCGTCTGTTTCCTTTCTTTATGTTGTTTTTCTCTCTCATTACCACTTTATATTCTGCATTTCCATTATCAGGAAATATACTTTTTTCTTTTTAAAATATATCCTGACTCTCATAGGAGTTAAAAAGCAGTTGTATGGAGAACAGAGTACTATTGGATTTTGCATTTATCATTTTAGTTCTGCTTACTGTTAATCTTTATATCTTCACACTAATCCAATCCACTCCCTCTTGTCTCTTTCTTTCAACCTTCCAAATTCCCTTAAGTAATTCTTGTAGTGTAGGTCTTTTGTTGATAAATGCTCTGAGTTTCTCTTTATTTGTGAATGTTTTAATCTTCCTGTCATATTTAAAAGACAGTTTTGCTGGATAAAGACATCTTGGCTGACAGTTTTTTTTTTCTTTAAGTATTTTTAATATACCACACAACTGCTTCGTGCTTCCATGGTTTCTGATGAGAATTTAAGTCATAGACTTATTAAGTATCCCTTTTATGTGACAAATTGCATTTCTCTTGCTAGCAGAATTCTCTTTTTATCTTTAGGGCAATTGACATTATGATTAATATGTGTCTCAGAGTAGGTCTATTGGGATTTATTCTATTTGGAGTATGTTGCACTTCATGCACATGCATATTTACTTCTTTTATAAGAGTTGGGAAATTTTTGGCCATTATTTCTTCTAATATTCTTTCTGTACACTTTCTATCTCTTCTTCTTCTTCTTGGACACCCAGGAAATATATGTTTGTGTGCTTCATGCTGTCTTTCAGTATTCTGAGATATTGTCCAATTTGTTCTTTTCTCTGTTTTCTGACTATATGATTACTAATGTAATGTCTTCTATTTCATTGATTATTCAATTGCCTGTTCAAATTTGCTATTGTATGAATCTAGCACATTTTTTTTGGCATGGACAGACTCTGGGAATTTAGTGCATTTTGTAATTAAAAATGGTATTTTTTAGAGGAATTGTTGCTTTACAGAACAGCCATGCGTAAAATGCGTGGTTCTCATACACCATGGCACCACCAACAGTTGCATTGATATGGAGTTTGTAACAAATACTAACACTTTTTTTTGTAATTTTACCAATTTTTAAAACATTTTTATGTGAAATACAACATACATAAAAAGGCAATAAATTTCCAAGTGCATTTTAACAAGTAGTTTTAGAACAAATTTCAATTATGGTATCGGTTGCAGTTGCACCATTTCAGGTGTTTCCTTCCAGCTGCTCTAAGACACTGGAGACTAAAACGAAATATCAATATAATGATTCTTTGTAATTTTTCTGTATTTTAATAGTAGTGACATTTGTTACAATTGATAACAATTTATCAAAATAGTACTGCAACTATTGCCCATAGTTTATGTATTTTTCCCCATATTCCAACATTATTTTTTTCATGTCTTTATTTTATTACTCAACTACCCATACACTGGATAAAGGCAGTATCACCCACAAGGTTTTTACAATCAGACAATCACCTGATAGCAGTTATGTAGTTATAAAATCATTATCAAACATCAAGGCTACTGAATTATAGTTCTCACTATTCTAGTATAATATAATAAGTATATAAGAAGTATCTATGAAATGAATGTGGTGTTTGAAACTGTTATATACCCTAGAAAAACCATGTTCTTTTAATCCTAATCCAGTCTTGTGGGGGTAGACCTTCTGTAGCATGGGGACTTTTGAATAGGTTGTGTCCATGGAGATGGGCCACACTGTAATGCATGTTGCATCTGTTGATTAGATGGAGCTGTGGCCCCTCTTGTTCAAGGTGGATCTTAATTAGTTTACTGGAGTCCTTAAAAGATTTCACGGAGAGAGAAAGAATTCACAGACACAGACATAGTCACAGACACAGATGATTGGAGAACTGTCATGGAGAACAAAGAAATGAAACTAAGACACACACATTTGGAGATGCTAAGCTAAGAGATGAAATCCAGAGTTTGCCCCAGAGAAACTAAGTGAGGGCCCATAGAAGCTAAGAGTGGAGCCACTGGAACCAGGATTTGAAAGCAATGAATTTTTGGAGCAAAGTGTCAACAGACATTGCCACTTGACTTCCTGTGTAACAGAGAAATCCTGGAAGTGATTGGCCTTTCTAGAGTGAAGATATACTCTTGTTGATGCCTTAATTCAGACATTTTCATGGCCTTAGAACTGTATATTTGTAACCTAATAAATCTATTCTGTGAAGGTCATTCCATTTCTAGTATATTGCATTCTGGCAACATTAGCAAATCAAAACAATGAGTCAGTAGTCTTAATCACTTGCTAAATTCTAACTCTCAGTTACTTCCTCCCTCTCATTTTATCATCCTCTCAACCTTCAGGGATATCTAGGCAATGACCATTTTTAATATTTTTAATTTATTTTTATTTTTTGATGATCACATAGTTGTATATTCATCATCATGGTCATTTCTGAGAACATTTGTATCAATTCAGAAAAAGAAATAAAAAGAAAACAGAAAAAAATTCAAACATACCACACCCCTTGCCCCTCCCTTTCATTGATCACTAGCATTTCAATCTACTAAGTTTATTTTAACATTTGTTCCCCCTATTATTTTTTATTTTTAATCTACATTTTATTCATCTGTCCATAAGGTAGATAAAAGGAGCATCAGACACAAGATTTTCACAATCAGTCATATTATGAAAGCTATATCATTATACAATCATTTTCAGAAAACATGGCTACTGGAACACAGCTCTACATTTTCAGGCAGTTCCCTCAAGTCTCTCCATTACACTTTAACTAAAAAGGTGTTATCTATTTAATGTGTAAGCATAACCTCCAGGATAACCTCTTGATTCTGTTTGAAATCTCTCAGCCATTGACACTTTATTTTGTCTCATTTCTGTCTTCTCCCTTTTGGTTGAGAAGGTTTTCTCAATCCCTTGATGCTGAGTCCCAGCTCATTCTAGGATTTCTGGCCCAGGTTGCCAGGAAGGTATCACCCCTGGGAGTCATGTCCCATGTTGAAAGGGTGAGGGCAGTGAGTTTGCTTGTCATGTTGGCTTAGAGAGAGAGAGGCCACATCTGAGCAACAAAGGAGGTTCTCTTGGGGGTAACTCTTAGGCCTAATTTCAAGTAGGCTTAGCCTATCCCCTCCCACTCTTTCTATCTGGGAAGATACACACTTTAGTAAACTGTGTCCTTCTCTGGATTAGTTACTTTTCTCGCAGTCATTCCTTAATTCCACCCTTGCCTGTGTCTGGGCTGAAAATTGAGAATGCCTGCTGCTTTATTCAATGGGCTTCTTAAAAAACAGAAATAAAAATAATAAATATGCTTCTCAGTGCTGGTACACAGCTCAAGTTTGCCAATCTAGAATCTGTGTTGGTACTCAACTCTTTGTACCCCCTTTCTTGGATCTCAGCCCATTTTCAGTATTCTAGCACAACCAACACCATAAACCTATGTTTTTTTTCTTCCATCAGCCTGCTTCCTCACTACTGGTGGAGGGGCTGCTCTCGATATCCGTTTCTTTTTGTTGGCATTGTAGATCTATCTGTGCTCACAGCTGGTATTCTGCAGTCCAAATTTATTAATCAAATGTACAATAAGAGTTTGGTTGACCTTGCCTTCCATTGCTCCTAGAAGAGAGGGCTTCTGCTTCCCACTTGGAAGAGCCTCCATGTCAACCTTCCATGCCAATAGGAGAGGGGCAGCAGCCTCCACAGTGTGCAGGAATTTATTTACAGTTATAGACTGTGATATTGGTCCTTCACCCATTCCAGGCTGATGTACAATGTGCATTTTGCCAAAGAAGTCCCGCATGTTCGTAATAAGGCAGTATCCTCACTATTTCCCATATAAAAGTTCCCATCTCTCCCAACCTAAATCCTATACCCATTATGCATTATGTCCCTATTCCCTTGGCTCTATATCCCTGGCAACTTGTATTCTACTTTGTGTCTCTATGGGTTTGTATATTCTCTGACATTTCTTTTTGGTTGCCAAGGAGCTTCAATATAACCTCCTAAATCTATAGTAACCTTGTTTATTTGACATTATCCCAACTTCAATGGTATAAACAAATTATGTTCCTATACTGTGCCATCCCCCCATCTTTATGTAATTTATGTCACAAATTACATGTTAATACATTATGAATCCAAAACCACTAATTTATCATTGCATTTATGCATTTGCCTTTTTGCTCATGCAAAGAGTAAAAAGTGGAGTTACAAACCAAAGATACAATAGTACTAGTGTTTACATTTACCTATATCATGACTGTCACTGGAGATTTTTATATCTTCATGTGACTTTGATCTATTTTGTAGTGTCCCTTTCTTTCAACATGCATAGTTCTCTTTAGCATCTCCTGTAGGTTTGGTCCAGTGGTGATCTCCCTCAGCTTTTGTTTTTCTGTGATTACATATTTCTCTCATTTTAAATTTATATTTTAAAATTTTCTTTATTTAAAAAATGTTTTTATTGAGAAATATCTACACATGAACACAGTCCAGCCATATTATACAGTCAGTAACTCACAATATCATCACATAGTTGTGTATTCTTCACTGTGATCATTTTTAGAACATTCACTCTATAGTTTCTGATGAAAAATTAGCACTAAATTGTATTGAGACTTATCTGTATATGACCCTTTGCTTGTCTCTTGTGGCTTTCAGAATTCTTGGCATTTGACAGTTTGATCATAATATAGTGCAATATGAGTCCATTTGGGCCTATCCCGTTTGGAGTTTATTGAGTCTTTGGTATGTATATTAATGCCTTTTATTAAATTTGGGAAGTTTTCAGCCATTATTCTTTTGGATATTCTCTCTACCCCTTTTTCTTCTCCTCCTGGGATTCCCATAACACGTATATTGGTATGTTTGATGGTGATAAAGAATATAAGGGACCTAGAGATACACAGGGGCTTGAGATGGATGAACAATTAGCTAATAAGGTTGAACTTAATTGTAAGGGAGTAGATAGAAATGAAAGTGGTTCACTAGTGTGTCTATAAGTAATCTTACCATATTGAAGGTGGATATGATTGAAACAGGCACTATAGACTCATGGGTCCCAGTGATTAACATTACAAATATAAATACGCTTTTTGGAGAATGACAAGGGCCACGAAGCAGAAAACCTATAATCAAGACACACTTGAAATGGGTGGTGTACATTTCCCTCTAATCCAAGGTTAATAACCATAATTGCGGGAGTCATTCCGTGGAGATAATCTAATCAAGTTTCCAACCTACATTATTGAATAGGGGTTAACCTACATTATTTTCTAGAGTACATAATCCTTTCAAACCAGCACACCTTGTCATTGTGTTGACCATAAACTTGGATGCTCGTCTTTACTCCCCTATGTATTTGATCCTGGCTAAACTCTGTCATTGATACTGACATTTTGTTCAATAACTGACCCTAAGATGATTTTTGATATTTTCAAGAAGCATAAAGCCATCTTCTTTGGGACATATTCCCAGATTTTCTTCAGGAATGCTGTTGGGGGCACTGAGATGGTGCTGCTCAAGCCATGGCCTTTGACAGATATGTGGCCATATGCAAGCCCCTCCACTACCTTACCATCTTGAGTCCAATGTGTCCATTCTTTTTAGTCACTTCCTGGATTATTGGCATTTCCCACTCAGTAGTCCAATTGGTTTTTGTGGTATATTTTGCCTTTTTATGACCCTAATATATTAGACAGTTTTTACTGTGACCTTCTGTTATCTTTCTTACCCTACCTTTTCTGCCAGCCCCACCATTTATGGAGTTATAGAATCCCTCTCCTGCCTTCTCTATTACTATGGTTACCACAGACAACAATGTCACTGGACACATTATTTGTCGGAAATGAAGATGGACAAAGGGCTTACACCCATGTTAATTCATCAAACTTACTAATACCTTCATCCAGAAACAAATGAATTGTTAGAGTGGAGGAATAATCTGTTTAATGCTTAGCTTTTGTACCAACTGTCTTGAACTTTGGGATACTGTCCTATTGCAATACAAACCTTAAACATTTGGTCAAGGATGTGTCGTCTCTCCTGTAGTCAGACTGCATGAATCCAAGGTGGAAGAAGTCACTCTATTAGACCACATACTTTGTGGAGAATTTTTTTTCTTCCTATTACTGGAAACTTAGGTTTGCAAGGGTTAGAGTTCCTAGTATTCCAGGAAGGAAAGCCTTCACTAAGGATTATAACCTTAGAGACTGGCCTCTAATCACTGTGGGCAACTCAAGTTACTGAACCAACATGTAGAAAAGAGCCTGTCCCTAAAACTCTGGGGGCCTGGGACAAGAGTGCAAATGTAATCCCACAAGTCATATCTTGAGATATTTGAAAGTTATCCATCAAGCTAGCAAATTCTTAAGAAAGTATGTTCTATCCCTTTACATTGATAAATATATGTCATAACTGTGTGTGTGTGTGTGTGTGTGTGTGTGTGTAAAAACCCTAGAAAGCCATGATTGTGGACTAGGGGATGTTTGGTAAGAAATTCCTGGGAGGACCCTGACTATCTAGAAGGAGGAACACAGGCTCCAGATGGGCATTTCTTTTTGACCCCCTGAAATCTGTACCCCAGGGTAAGGCTCATCATCTGTTGCAACTCTATCGCCCTCTCTAAGATGTGGAGAAAGGCAAGGAACTCTCTCACTGAGATCTAAGGGCAATACTGCTTGCTGGGGTTAGGCCCCAATTACCAAGGGGGAAATTGTCTTCCTACAGCTATAGCCCAATTTTGACAAGTAGTGTGAAATTCAGAACACAGGAGATTTACTATTGTTTCTTAATATTCGTTTATCCATTAGTTCCCATCATTTGAAATTGTGGCAAAGCAATACCAAAAGGATAATTTTATGTCTAATACAAGAATGTCATTTGGAGTACCCAACAGCTAGAGTTCTCAGTCTAACTTAAGTATTGATGAAGGATAAGATAAAATTCCACTATCAAAATAAATCTCATGACTGTTGTGGAAACAAGGATTATGACAGCCATATTTTATTATTTATTTTTGTCCTTTTCTTGCCTTAGGTAATTCATATGAAGTACACTAGTGTTGGCTAACATTTTGGTTGTAGATCCCGCTACAATGATACAATAACTAATTATTCTTTTATTATGTCCAATTTCATTTACCCTGAATACAATGTGTTGCTCTATTCATCTCTTGGATCAAAGGCAACATTGGATGCAGGGGGTAAAGGGAGAGTTTCTATTTTCCCTTCAGTCCTACTTTAAACCCATCTGCACCCTACTTTGTGCCTTAAGAATCTGACCTGAATGGCTGACAGCCTTCTTGTCCTGGGTTTTCTGATTGCTTTAGCCAATGTGAAAGTCTAGGAGGAGATTCAAATGAGGGAAGGTGGTGACTGAGATCTGACCATTGCATTTGTTCGTTCTCTGCAGGATCTCAGTGGCTGGCTGTGGTTTTTGACAGTGGCCTTCTCTTCAAAGCGCTTTACTTCTAGTTTCAACCTACTCTGCCTTTGCCTCTTGAGGTCTAAGTATTTTAATGTCTGCTTCTGCTCTTCCTAGCCTGGTGTATTGTACCACTCTTTGTTCTCTGTCACATTGCTTAGTCAATATTCTCTTTATTAAGCTCATCTCAGGTGACCTAATTTGAACGTGCATCTCTTGCCCTGAAGCTGACTGAAACAAGTGTACAGAGTTTAAAGAAAAAAAAATCTTTGTTTTCTTAACTAGTAATCTTACTGTCCTGAAATACTTATGGAAAAAGATTTATTGTCTATTTGCCAACATATTTATATATTTACTTGCCGAGCAACATCCTACCTATGGTGTTCAGCTATCCACTGTTTAACTCAACAATATATTATGCTTGTCTTTTAACCGTATAAAGTTTGAGCAATCAGAAATTTTTTTGTGTTCATAGGCAGGCCCTGGAAATTGAACCTGGTTCTCCAGCATGGCAGGTTAGAACTCTGCCTGCTGAGCCACCGTGACCCACCCTGTATAGGGTTTGGAAATGCTGTTTAATGGTTGCAGAGAATTTCAGTATATGGTTTTAGCTTAATATGTCATCAATTGCTAGATGTTCCAGCTTTAAGTCCTATTCACTGGAATGAGTTTCTGTACTGCTAAATCCTGGTGCACATCCATAATTACTCAACGTGATTGCTTAAAAATGAAATATTTGTTCACCTTCTTCCACCATTTAAACTATATAAAAATTAAGCAGATTTGCTTTTCTAGAGATGCTCAAAATGATTAGAGTGAAATCATTAGCGTTAATATTTATCTATTTTCAGAGATTTCTCCTTTTGGGCAATAACCAATATTTGTAAAATAGCCAACAAAATGGCATAAAGATATTAAGACATAAATGTTCCACTCTTTTCCTTTTTCCTCTCTAGTGCCTTATTATAAGTTTGCAGAAGCATTGCTTGCTCTAGTCGAAACAAATATATCTCTAGAGGCAAAATCCCTTGACCCATGAGCTCCTTGTAAACTCATATCTTTGCAGTTTACATTTGGTCACTGTCCTCTGGAGCTGTTAATTCTTTTCATTTCCTCCAATGGCAATATTTTATATGTCGTTTTGTTGTAGAGATACAGGCTATTCAAGGAATCCATGAATATGCTCTTCTCTTTCACAGGTAAAACGAAGTAGGGAAGTAAATATAACAGTAAGAAGACTAGATTTAGTGTCAGATAACATTCTTTTATTGGAATTGTTTGGACATAAATTTCATCCTAATGGGCATGGGTGTTTTCTTTTTGCATGGAAGATAATATTTGGAGTTAGGAATTGAGTGGTACAGGAGAATTGACATTTGGAAAAGGTCAATTGACTTTGATTTTTGACTAGAACTACACTGTGCCTGGAATCATGTTAAAGATACTGGAACAAGGAGTGGGCCACGGTGGCTCAGTGGCAGAGATCTCCCCTGGAGAGATCTCTGCCATGCTGGAGAGGAGATCTCTCGGTTGTCTGCCCATGTTAACACAAAAAAAGAAGAATAAAAAATACTTGAGAAAGGCAAATGCTTTGCAATATAATGGATTCAGCAGAGGGTGTGATTGAATCTTTTACCAGGGCAGGGATAAGAATCATTCATATGATCATAACTGGTAACAGTTATGTGTTGCTGTATCATGAGATGCAAGAAAGGGAGTAGGAGAAATGAGTTTGGAAAGAACTACATTTGAAAGGGCTTTGAATGTTCTGTTAGGAGCTTCCTGTTCATCTGGAGGGAAAAAAAACCCATTAAACTATTGAGACTGTGATCAGGTGAGTTTGGGGCACTGATGAATAACTGTGGAAATAGAAAAATGTATGAAGGTGAGCATTCTGGTAAGACTTTGCTTGTGAAAGGTGATGAATTCAGGGGCAGTGAGAAGGGAAAGGAGCAAATGCATTGCAGAAATACTAAATGAAATGAATCATCTCCATATTACAGATAGAAGAAAAGGAGGGCTCAAAAATGACATGTATATTTCACAATGCCACTGACTTATTAGGTGGCTGGATGTGAAATATGAAATGTGGTTTTTCAGATACTGAAACCTAAACTGATTTCATTATACTATGCAGCTTATTACAAAATAATAGAAATAGTTTCTATTAGATATTGTTTGCTTTGTTCAAACTCCTTGAGAGATGAAATCAACGAATGTACAGTCACACATGAGAATTTATCTTTCAGATGAAACCCTAGCTTAAGTCTAGAGTCCCTGCATCTACATTGAGATTGATTATCCAAATCAATGTACGGTAGCTCAAATAATTACTCAAGGTGTTTACTTTAGTCTTGTGATGCATTTAGCACTTTTCAAGGAGTATGGAGAATACAAAGAAATATGGTAAATGGAATAGCCCTAGGATCTATTTAGGGATTTGAAATAAAACACTAGAAAAGGAAAAGTGAGTTGGAATAGTCGAGAAAGATTTCAGGAAGGAGGTAGAACTAGGAAACAGGTAATATTGTGGAAACTTCCATGTTGCAGCCCTTTCTGGATTTTCTTCAGTGGTGTCAGTTACTCCTGGGGAAAGAGTTAAATGGAGCAGATAAATTGGGCAGTTTTTGGATCTGAGTCCACTCAGGAGACCACCTGTTCAAGTTGGAGTATTTTCTTGAACAATTAGTATATGAATAAGTGTTTTAACAAAAGCCTAGTTTTGTAGGCCTCACAATTACATGAATTTGTTGACAGTTGTCAGAGGTGGTTGATCGTCATGGAGAGTGAGGCACCAGTCGCTGGTATATCAACATGTGGTAGTTGTCAGCTACTAGAAGGCATCATCTTGCATGAACAATTTCTGTCATCACTTTAACATATGTTTTTGCTCAGGCTGAATTTTCAGGGAGTCACAGTTAACTGAGGGAAAGGTAGGGATTCGGTAGGAGTATTGATCTTGTCATCAGTGAACCTGCGCCCTAGTCTAAGCTCTAATGTGAAGTAAGCTTATGGTTTCGGTTAATTTACTTAATATATTCAGATATGTGTTTCCTGTTGTGTAATAAGTAGAGTTTTTCCTAAATTATGTATTTTGAGTTTATCAGTAACTCTCAAAGTTGATCTCACTGATTTCATTCTTCTTGAGTACATTTAGCATACTTGCTTTTAGTCTTTTTCTTAATTTTGGTTTTCCTTTCAGGCAAATCTTTCATTTTTTCTGAATTCCATTGACTTGATCTTTCTTACAGGGTCAGTCTCTAACCCAAAGCAAGTTAAAATTTCATCCATCCTTTCAGCAGATACTTATTTGTTCCCATTATGTAACTGGAGTGATTCAAAGTCTCTGGATGTAATAGCAAATGAGACAGATGTGGTCCCAAACTTTATTAGGCTTGCAGCATAGTTGTGTGGAAAACTGAAAAACTGATAATTAATTAATTACATTTGTGGTAGATATTACAAGAAATATATTGCTTTTTAAGAGAATATTAATTTAATTTACATGTTGTAGTTTTTATTTCTATCATAAAAAGAGTATGCATTTTATAGGAGGAGATTATAATTTTTTATTGAAATATATTTTCTGAAATGAAATTTTGATGCTTTCTGTTGGCTAATACCTCCATATTTTCTTATTCATTCATTAACTTAATCTCACTGTTCTGTGCTATTTTGGGCAACTGAGAGGTACAGTAGAATTAACATCTACTGAATAGTTAATATAAAATACATTATTTATTTTAATAATTGCATTTTTATAGATAAACTGTGGCTCAAACAGTTTCTGTATAAAAAAACTACCCAAGATAACCTGTAAGTGTTTAAACTCACTGTGCTTCTTCTCTAAATAAAAGTAAATAAAAACAAGATAATCTGATAAGTTCTTACACAAAAGTTTGAATAAAATGCTTTTCAATGCACTGTGATGTTTTTTATAGCTTTAAGCATTTCAGATCATGTGCAAATTACTCTTGGACAGTACATCACAAATTATCTGTCGTGAAGTTCCAGGTTTTTTGTTTTAATTTGCTAGTCCTTCAGATACTGATACTTTTATAAAATACAAAATTAACACCCCTTAGTGTGTTGCTTATAGTATCAAGTAGCTGCAATTTCAATTTCTCTACCAGTGAAGCATATGTCAGATAGTTCATAGACCTAAATCCCTGTCTGTGGATCACTTCTCAGTAGTACTGTTTCAGGGAATACAAACATGAATAAAGCCATAAGTGTGGCCTTCAAGAAGCTTGCAGTATACTTGTGAGTTAGAGATTTATAATATCATGACAATATAAGATACTAAAATGAACAAAAATAATATAAAGCAAGACTTCACAGATGTGGTAAATATTTACTAAGTCCTCAGGTAAACATATTCCCAAAGTGGGGAATATGGAGGAAGGGAGGAGAGGTCTGTCTGCCACACTAAGGCTTTTAGGATTGAAAGTGGATGCAATAGTAATTAGTTTTATGTGACTGGGGCCAGGCTATGTTACTCTATACCAAAATTCAGAAGGAGCTGCTGTAACCCATGTTAGTCATCTTGTGTCTCATGAGGAACATTACAGCATCTAGCCTGACATGGAGAAGAGGGATATTAAATGCAGAGATGACTTGGTGATTGAGGCAGCTGCATATGACAGTCACCAACTTCTTGAGGTGATAACAATTTCAGAGGCTATGAGCACATTAGGTCAGATGTATGCTTAAATGGAAATAGGCTCTCAAAATTCGGTTTTTCTCTCCTAGTCATATATAGAAATGCTATTCTGAAATATCATTGTCATATTTATGTATTTTTCCCATTCTCTTCCTTCAGGAAGCCCTGGTAACAAAGCCAATGGATAGAGTGAATCACTCTGTGGTATCAGAGTTTGTGTTCCTGGGGCTCACCAATTCAGGGGAACACCAGCTTTTCCTCTTTGTATTCTCCTCCACTAAACACCCTCATTCTGCTCACTGTGACTTCTGACCCTAACTTATACTCCTCCATGTACTTTCTGTTGGCCAACCTCTCCCTAATTGACTTGGGTATTTCTTCTGTCACTTCTCCCAAGATGATTTTTGACCTTTTTAGAAAGCGCAAAGTCATCTCCTTCGGAGGCTGCATCACTCAGATCTTCTTCATCCATGGCATTGGTGGTGTGGAGATGGTGCTGCTCATAGCCATGGCCTTTGACAGATATGTGGCCATTTGTAAGCCCCTCCACTATCTGACCATCATGAGCCCACGGATGTGCATTTTCTTTTTAGTGATTGCTTGGGTGACTGGCCTTATTCATTCTTTGGTTCAATTGGCTTTTGTAGTAAACTTAGCCTTTTGTGGTCCTGATGTGTTGGACAGCTTTTACTGTGACCTCCCTCAGTTAATCAAACTTGCCTGTACTGATACCTACCAACTGGAGTTTATGGTCACAGTCAATAGTGGATTCATCTCTGTGGGTTCCTTCTTCGTATTGCTCATTTCCTATATTGTCATCATTCTCAGTGTTTGGAAACTCTCTTCAACTTGTTCATCCAAGGCTCTGTCCACACTCTCAGCTCATATCACTGTGGTAGTTTTGTTTTTTGGTCCTTTGATATTCTTTATACATGACCATCTCCTTTCATACCCCTGGATAAGTTTCTTTTCATTTTTGATGCAGTTGTTACTCCTTTCCTGAATCCTATGATTTATACAGTCAGGAATCAAGAAATGAAGGTGGCAATGAGGAGAGTATGCAGACAGTTAGTAAGTTATGGGAAAATCTCTTAAGTGATTGACTGCCTTTTGAATTCTCCTCCTTGACTACTGGAGTTCCTTTTCTGCTAGTCAAAATCAAAGAAGCTTCTCCTTACCCTTCCTTGATTTGATTATTCATGCTGATAAAGAGTGTATTTTGTCATTTACGTAAGAATAAGTGACATTCACTTCTGAAAAGAGAGGAGTTTCATATAAAGTATTTACAAACCAAAGATTATAAAAAAATCTATGCCTCAATTCCTAGGGAATAATATTTTTACGAAGTAATTATTATTAAAAATGCAAAAGAGGACAGGCTTCTTTCAGGTCTTCTCGTAGTGGGGGAGTCTCTTTCAGCAGGAGTCTGTTTCATTGATAGGAAATCCTGTCTGTAAGCAATGGGACATTTGCTAATGGGAATTTGAACTGAGTCTCCTGACTGAACAGAGCTGCTGTTCCCTACCCCACCCCGTTTTTGGGCTGGGTCTGCAAGGAGGGTAGAATCTTTGCGAGCATAAACATCGAGTCAATGGATGCATTCTCTGAGTGGAAGCTGGATGATCTGTTCTTGGAATACAAGGAAGGGAGTGGAAAACATGACATTTCTCTGTGATCTGCATTATATTACTCAAACGTATTAAAGTTTCCCTCCCCCTTTTTTCCAATTTCCTCATTTTTCTTCTTCCTTCAGTAGCTCAATGGTCTCTGGTCTACAAAGGTTTTCTTACTTTTTCCTTCTCCTCTTCCAGGCTTTCTTCTCCTCCTTTCTCTGCTGTATTCTGTTCTCCTCCCACTCCTTTTCACTCCTTGCCGTTTCCTTTTATCCTCCCTTTATTGCAGCCCCCTTTAAATTGCTCTGTCATTATAAGATGCCTACTGTACCAGCTTCATGTCCTGAGGAATTTTTGTGTGTGAGTCACAAGGATTCAGCTATGGAGTGTGAGGGGAGAGTGGCTAAATTGCAAGGGGGAGTCACTAAGAGCAGAGGCTCTCACACTTTCTGATAGCTCCCTACAGTAAGAGCTATAGTGTATGCCACCTTCCCAAAACATGCATCTGAAATAAGGTTTCTCATAATACCTATCTTTAGGAAATTTTATTTTATTTTTTTCTTACCCATTCTCTCTTCTTCTGTTAAAGACTTATGGGCACAATCCAGATAATTAATTTTGTAATCCATGAATGAACTGTGACTGCCTTGGAGGACCTGGTCAGAAGCAATGTATGTGGGGTATGCAGAGTAATGTGTCTTGCTTTCCTTTGCATTACTGTGGGTAAATAGGTAACCAGGAAAAAAGACAGGCTTGAACTAATTTAGAGAAAATGTATTTGTTGTAATAAATGATTGGAGACACTTGTAAGAGAAAGTGTTAACTCTGACAAATTCCCTGTACTATATATTTGTTGTTGAATATACTGTTTACCTCCACTAAACTGTCCCTGTGCTTTCACTGTGGTCTACTAAGGTCTACCACATCTCTCTCGTCTACTTACCCCTTTTATTATTTTTATTTTGTCCTGAATTTAGGGTCAGAACTTGGGAAGGTAAAATGAAAAGAACTATCAGAAATTACTTTAAAATAAAATGGTCACCTGGATAAGGTAGTTGTATAAATATCTGAAAAGAATAACAATTGTAGCACTTTATTTATGAGTGACAATATAATGTTTAAAAATAAACAGCATAGAACCTTTAGCTCTTTCGTAGGCCACTGACATTAAAAAGGAATAATGAGGCAACATAAAGTCAGCATAAGGGACAAAATATCATTCTCATGAGCTGAAGAATCCCTTCTAAGTTAGGAAGATTACCCAGAAGGTGAAGAATGACATCTACTGCGTCTAATTAAGAACAGAATGAGAACACCAAGATAAATTTTTCATGTTTTTGTAACAGAGAGAAAACCTGTTTTCTATTCTGCTTTAATATGTTTGGCAATAAAGAATTTCTAGTTTTTTTTTATATAAACCCATCAAAGATGAGCTGTGAAAACTTTACCAAAATTTTAGCACATCTCATTCTGTCTTTTTCATCCTCATTATTTGATATTTGTACACCCAGGAAAATATAATTACTTCCTGAAAACCTCTGCAGTTTTCTGTAGCCACTCATTTTTTTTCCTTTTATAAAATTCAATTTTAGTGAGATATATTCATATACCATATAATCATCTAAAGTATACAATCAATGTTTCATAGTATCATCGTACAGTTTTGCATTCATCACAATAGACTTTTTTTAACATTTTCATTACTCCAAAAACATAAAAATAAGAATAAAAATAAAGGTAAAAGAGAACACTCAAAGCACATCAGACCACCTATGTCACCCAATTATTTATATTTTTTTGTCTGTATTTTCTTTCTCATCTGTCTATATACTGGGTGATGAGAGTACCAGTCACAAAGTTCTCAAAATCATAGTGACACAACAAAAGCTATATAGTTATACAATCATCTTCAAGAATCAAGATGACTGGATTACATTTCAACAGTTTCAGGCATTTCCCTGTAGCTACTCTAGTACAGCAAGAAATGAAAAGGGGTATGTATATAGTGCATATGAATAACACCCAGAATGACCTCTTAACTCTATTTGAAATCTCTCAGTCACCGAATCTTTGTTTTATTTTATTTCTCTTACCCCTTTTCATCAAGAAGCCTGTCTCAATCCCATGATATCAGGCCAGGCTCACCCCTGGAAGTCAGTTTCCTTGTAGCGGGGAAGGACAGTGAGTTTACCTGCGGAGTTGTATATCCACTGATTTTTTCTTTTATCCTCTGTCATATTCAGGAATAAACATACTTTATTTAAGGACAACTCTACTTCCCTTGATAAACAAAACCAGATCCTATTACTTTGCATATTAACTCTTATTTCTTGGTCACCATTACTTCTTGTATTTCCATCACCCACATTAATGATTTTTAACTGAAGTAACTGATTTCTTTTTCACAGAGAGTACTTGAAGGTGGGTAATTAAGAATTGTCTATCATATGCAACCTTTTTAGTAGATCAGCAAACCACAAGATATAAATACCTACAGCCACATCCACCCTATTCATCCCTTTTTCATGGTAAAATATGCCACTCTTAAAGTAGCAAAAATGCACAATTCATATATGATCCAAGGTTACAGACATTTGATAAAGGCATAAGTAAAGTGACACACACACACATCTTTTAACCAATTAATCAATATTCAGTATTCAATTTCATTAAAAAGTATCCGAAGATTACCCACCAATCAGCTGAATTTAACAATTGAGAAAGACCTAAAAAAATAAAATTAGGAGTTTCGTTTTTGTGCACACATTACAGAACTGTCAAAATTATAATCTAAATTGATTGAACACATACCTTTACATTTTTCATACTTTTAAATGCTAGTTTTAAACTCCATGCTAATAAGATTGTGGAGCTGTCTTTTAGTTGCTTTACAAAAAAATTTCAAAGCAGTCTGAATTTTCCAAGAACTCATTTTGATTATTTTTATATAAAAATGCTTCTTCACTAGTAGTTTTTTTCAAGAACATACATTTTTTTCTGCAAATGTTAGCATATTGCAAATCTTAGACATTCAATTTTATTATTTTGTTTTTACTTTTTGTAAATTTAAGGAAAATTAAATTCATGCTTTCACTTACTAAGCTCTATAATCAATACTAATAGAACCCCTTTATTGTAAGAATATTTGTATTTAAGTTACTATCTCCTTGAGTTAGGCTAATATATCACTTGCACACAATGTGAGAAAAAGTCTTCTCAATTACAGAAACACAACCAGACATAAATCATCTAGGTTCAGTTCTAGAACCTCAACTCTAGATCAAAAGTGGACTCAAATTTATCAAAAAATTAGAGGCACATATACAAAAGTCACTCCAAATCTCAAAGAGCTGTTCCATTTCCCATGGAAACAAGACATAATCTTGCACAAATAGACAAACAGATAACAAAAACTAACAAGCCAATTTCTCTGTCATTTTTAATCTGGTATATAGGTCCCCACCATCCCAACAGAGATTATCAAATGATCAGATCAGGATATCAAAATTTCAATCTTTGCTGCCACCAGTGAGGAATAACCTATTGGTCCTATGCAAACTAAAATCAAAACCAAACTTGGCCAAGATCAGAAAAAAACAAAAACTACCAACACAGAAAAACAATACAGAAATCTGCATCAGTGAAGGTAAAGGTTTACTTCTGCTTGGTATTTACTGTAAGAAGCAATAAGTGGCATGGGTTGGCTTAAATACCAAATGAAGTGCTTTGCGTGGCAATATGGCTTGTTTGATAGGTTCCAGAATGTGAGTCCACTTGGATATCTTGATGTGACCCTCAAAACAAAGTACAATTTTCAAAAATTTAAAAGCAGATTCATATACAAGGTGATCACATGTCAATTATGTTACTAAGGAGGGGACCAGCATTGTGGTAAATTGGTTCCAATTAAGTCCATGGAATCAGTTTCTAAGACTGAATGAATATCACTCTGAATCATCTTCAAGATCTCTTGATTTTAGCAAGTCCATGATTCTAATTTGTGCCAGTGTTTCATAACTGGATTGAAGCACAGTGGCCACTTCAGATCTGTTAAGAATCAAATACAAGGAAATAAAAAACTGGAGTCAGACTACCTCTTATTTACAAAAATGAATATCTATTGATA
Organism: Myrmecophaga tridactyla; assembly: GCA_004026745.1. NCBI lineage: Eukaryota > Metazoa > Chordata > Mammalia > Pilosa > Myrmecophagidae > Myrmecophaga > Myrmecophaga tridactyla. Next base: position 9,116 of record PVIY010029878.1, on the reverse strand, counting down.
TTTAAACTAAGGGCCAAACAATTCATGAAATAAATGAATTAGATATCAAGTCTTTTAAAATGTAAAAGCAGTCTATATTTTATGACGTTTAAGAAGTTTACAATAAAGAAACAGTCAATATGAACAATGTTCATCTTCACTCTTAATGAGGTAATTCCAAGTTAAAACCAATCTCTAGGCTGAAAAGCCCATATGCTGTGTGAAAAATATATTGCTTGTAAAATGTGGGATGGAAAGTTCTTAATCTCTGTGACATGAGAGAGATTCTGTTCTCAGATCCTGGAAACAAGCTCAAATAATATGGTAGTTAGAAGGTAGGTTTACAGGCTAAGATGTTGGGGAAGTGTTCTTGGTACATAAAGAAATCAAAACTTAAATTGATGTGATACAGTTCACCTCTGACCTGGTAGTTCCACTCCTTACTGTCCACATGAATCCATCAACTGAGTGGAAAGAAAGGCATCCATAACCTGTGGTTACCAAGTGTTTCCTAATCTAATTTGTCCTTTGCCTTAATCAGTATATATCTCATATGTGAAAATATCTGAAAGTTTCCTTTCTGTTGACCAACTAAAACATGTATAGCTATGGAATTCCCATGCAGGGCTATTTAGCAATACATATAAAAAACTAAACCATGCATATAGTTTTCTACAAAATCCACTTATTGTTATATATGTTTGGGAAGCATTTGCATAAACCATGCATATATTTTTCTACAAATTTCACTTCTTATATATGCTTGGGGAGCATTAGCACATGTGTAAAAGACATGTTAAACTTTTATTGTTAAGTTATGAAAGTAAAAATTTGGGATACAATCCTAAACGTCCACCAAAAAAGGACTGATTAATTAAACTGATATGGTGGCTATTCTCTATTTTCCCATCCATATCTTAATTTTCATCATCTCCACCCTGCTCACTGCTCAGAGAAACTTAACTTTATTGACTGAATCAATGGATGGCTTTTACCCACTAATATCTGACAATGGGAGACTATGGCAGGAATTTTGAGGATAGGATGAGAGTGAAATGAGAATTTTTCTTTTTACCACAGCTCCCTCCTTGCTGGCTGCTGCACTGGCAACAGAACTGCATTCTTCCACCAGTGGCCTTGGCACTTGTTGGTGGCCTTTTACTTCGGTAATAGCTCTTTCTTTGGTTTCTGGTGAATGCCCCTTCCTGGGTCCCCTCAGGTTTAGGGACAGTAATGGCTCACTGTTATAGCTAATCCTAGATGCTTTACCATTCCTTGTTGGTTTCTCTTCATAGTTCCTAACCACTTGTAAATTTGAGTTTTCTTACTTATCTATTTGAATGAAGGAGTTCTTTCCAAAGGGGGTCCTGACTGATTTGTATTTGTAGCAGGAGAAACTCCAGGCAACAGCCCTTTCAAATGGGATTTTGGAATTGAATCACTCACATACTTGAGGGGTCCCTGTATAATTTCCTTGTCTGGGGGATGTTGGACTTTGATCTCATGAGGCACACAGTCACACTGTGATTACCCGAATGATAACTGGTGTTTGTATAGTCTGAGATGCTGATGAAGAGACAGGTACTATTATCCATATACCACTGAGAGTCAGCCACTTGGTCTCCCAATGCCTTTCCCTTTTTTCTGGTGGAGCAGCACCTCCATCATGGTAACAGCTATCTAATGAGGAGATGCTGATTCTCTTCAGGAACCTCTCCTACCACCCCTGTTTGCCTCTAGGAGGATAACAAGAGCTAGATTCCAACATAATCTGAACATAAAAGCACAAGGCATGTTCTAATAATATAGAAATGTTGTACTAAAAGAATTATAGAAATTTGCCATTTTATATTGTCAAGGTTCTGGAGAACATGTATGCAAATTATTTCTAAAGGTATTAGGCAAAAAAGGACAAAAATTTGAAGCTGAATCAGGCAGAATTTGTTGACATGGGGTGTGCAGCAGTGATTCAGGCATTAATGTTGACTTGAGTGTCAGGTGTGGTGGTAATAGCCTTCCAGATTGCTTAGTTAAATCCTGTACTCAATGAAGATGATCTCATGTAAATGCCCATCAGAGAGCATCCATTTTGGAGAGTCTCTTAATTATCAGGTGAACATGGGAGCCATCAGGTGGAATTCAGTCAGCCTCTTCCCCCAGCCACTCCAGTACTTGCTGAATGGGCCCAAATACAAAGTGGCCATGACAGTAGGGATGGAAGCTATGCATGGCCTCAACAACATGAACCTCACCTTGCCAAAGGTGATCTGGCTGCTACCACAGCTGAGTTCCAACCTTCAGATGGCTGAAGTCAAGGCTGAACCCAATTAGGCAACATTCCTTCGGGAGGAACCAGCTACCTGGTGGTACATTGATTACTTTGGGCCTCTTCTATTATGGAGGAAGCAGTCACTTATCCTATAGGAATAAATTATATATCAGAATCATTTTGCCTTACTAGTCTGCTGAATGGCTTTATATTGTGTCAATTTACCCAGCATTTTTTCTAGGTATGTTTCCAGATTAAAGTTTGTCACAAGAAAGATTTTTGTGAGGATTAGAAGGTGGCAGTGAAGCAGTAGCCTCTTTTGTTTGAAGGTTAGTGCAGGGCAAAGGCTGTTGCAGCTCATAAAGGTTGTCACTTCTCTGTTGGCTAAAGTTGTTGGTATAGATGGAGCAACTGGGCCTGAAATCCCTCCAGCTCAACTGGATATAATCTTCCAGCTTCTTCAGGACCTGCACCAAGTTCAAGTTTATTTTTATGGTGAGATGGTGAGAAGTGCCAGCTTATTCTGGTAGTCACCTTCATCATCAAAATTGGAAGCAAGAAGAGGTAGACATTTCTAGTTTGCCTTTGGTCTTCTCCACTTCTTGTCCTTTTTTCCTTCCTGACAGCTCTGCTACCTTCAGGCCCAGCACAAAGTACAATGGCAAGAGGTTTGAATAGACTGCTTTACAGTTTCCACCACAGCATAAGGATGAATCCCTGTAAGAAATCCCTTAATCTATATCACTCCTAATGTTTCTACTTCTCTGATCAAATCCGAGGGATATACCCGCAATGGTTCTGCCAATTGAACCATTTGTGGTTTTACAGAATGCCTAGTCTATCCCCACGATATCTCCACAAACTTGCATATTACAAAAGGACACATTCTACAGAAAATGAATGAGCTCACATCCATGGAATTCATTGGTGTAACCATTTCCCCATCACTTACAAGCAACAGTCTTGATAGAATCATATAATGGCCTTTTCGGGTACCATTACAATGCTGTTTGGGGCATTACACTCTGGGGGACTGAGTGCTTTTCTACAGGATGCAGTATAGGTCTGTGATAGGCTACAGAAGCAGGCCATATTAATCTCCTGCCCTCAGATCTTGGTGGGTCTTCTGCAGCTACAGGTTTTACTTGTGATTTTAGAAACTGCCCCTTCCCAATCCTCCTTTAGCTGTAAGGTTGATAAGAGCTCACTGCTCTTGCTAGTTCTGCATTCTGTCACCACTTCTGGTTGTTTCTTATAGTCCTGTCCAAACTCTTGTATATAGATCCTTCAATAGACACTCTCAGTCAAATTAGACTCATGTGACTGTGACATATCTTCCTGTTGGACCTTGAATGATACCTTGAAATACCTGCAAAACACTGAAAGAAATAAACAAGATCTATCGGCATTGACATAGATAAATAAATAGAAATGTAAACACTTAAAAAATGTCTAGACAAATACACATCAGAAGATGGTTACCTGTAGAGAAGAGGGATAGGGCCTTGGGCTAAGAGTTATAATCAAGAGGTCTTTGGCTTTATTTGTAATGTCCTAATTTTAAAAGTGAGAAGAAATTCATTTGCTCTCTGATCAATTAATAATTATTTCAAAAATTAAATATGTCACTTGATGTTTGCTGCCTGAAATCATTCTTTGATACTTTAAATTGGATTTTCAGTTTTCAATGACTCATTAGTTGATTTAAAAATAAAGATTTTATTAATTCTTATATATCAGGTATACATTTTTATTTTCTGGCTAAAATGAAACAGATCACATTGCTTGACATTCTCTGTTTTTAGTTTGCTAATTTCAGTATGCTCTGTGGGTTAAGAATAATGTATCCTTGTGGTGATTGATTATAGGCCTGCTTCATAAAGTACGTACTCTGTGTCTTCATAGGTGCTTGTTTGGTTCGTGTGGGCCATAGATGTGAATGGACTTTGGGGAGACACTGGGAGAGGTCAGCCAGCCTGCCACCCAGGGCATGGTCTCTCCTGCAAAGCAGCTTCACCCAGAAACCATTGCTAATGATTTATCCACTTGCCTGTTTTAAACCTCAATTTTAATTTCTACTTTCTAAAATTCTACTAGAAGTGATCATTTTATCATTAAGATTTACCTTCCTTCTTAATCATTTCTGACACTTCTATTTTAAACTATTTTTGTTTTCCATATTTTGACAGCCTATTTTTATCCTTCTTATTTCACTTTCACTCAGATTAATGAATATTTAGAGAATATCTACTATGATGCAGAAAATATGCAAGACACTAAAGATACAGAGAAAAATAAGACAACCTCCTGAATTCAAGTACCTTCCATTCTGTAGGAGATGGGGAGAGAAACATATTCTTTCCTTGTCAGGAGTTAAGTGAGTAATAACGGTATACAGAAGATGCTAAGGGAGCAGAAAGAGCACAGAATTAGTTTTCACTGTTAACTGTGTATCAGAATTACCTGAAGAAAAGTACAGAGACTCTTGACCCATCTCCCAGAGATTTTGATTCAATTGGTCTTGGGTGGGCGTGATATTTTAAAAGTTCTTCTGACTCTTCTCCTACCACTCTTTACCCTGTACTTAATGTTCCTGTAAGGCTAAATTGACTATCATGTCTCAAATATACCAAACTATATCATGCTGCATACTAATTCCCCCTGGGATGTCTTACAGTTCCTCCTATCTCCCAATCCCATCCTCTCCCAAACTCTTTAACTCCATGTCAAGGTTCTAGTTTTCAAGGAACTTGCAATCTAATAGACTTTTTCCTTTTTTTTTTAATAGTTTTTGAAATCACGGAGAGTCTATATTGCACGACATTTTTTAAATGAAGTAATTTCTCATGCCTGTTCAGCACTACTTGTTCTTAAGGTGATGGAAATTTAAGCGAAAACACATAGTTTTGGTTAAATTGTCCATAAGTAAATTTCTTTCCACTCCCCAGACATCTTGCCTCCTTCTAAACCTTAAATAAGTAAGGCAGAATTTGCAGATAAAATTGACAAAGTAATGCTCTTAGAATATCAGCCTAAGTTTTCTTTCCTCTCAAGTCACATATTAAAAGTTCTTCCTTAGTTGCTCTTACTAAACCTGTAGAGTCCCACAGAACACATGAGCTAAGGTGACAAATCCTGGTCTCTGCAGCATTACTTGGTTACTATAGTCCAGTACTGTTAATTAACCACCTTTTAATTTTTTTGACTTTCTGCTTTTTGTATAAGAGCAGAGGCAGAAGCAGAAGTTCAGTTAACAATATGCACTAATTCCCTGAGTATGATGTGTCTGGGAACAGGTGGTTTAAACACGGGAAGTCAAGATAATAACAGGAAAAAAATGGACTTGATCAATTACCTCCAGTTTCAGAAAAAATAGTGGCAGATTCATTCTTTGCAGATTTCAAAGAAATGTTTGCTTTTGGTCAGAGAGGCTATAATATAGGGAGAAGAAAAATGTCATCTTAGGGAGTATATGTCGGTAGTTAAAGACTTCAGAGAAAAGCAAATAACTGACTCTGATTTCTACCTGATACTAGAAATATGTCTTGGATTTTCAGCCTGAATCTAAAGCACTAAAGGAGAGTTGGGACGAGCAAAATGTGATGTCATTAGCCAAGGCAAGGAATTGGGGGTGGGGGGTGGGACAGGTGTTCATTGATAACTTAGCAAAGTACTTACTTATCTTTATGTCTCATTAACCGCCTTGATAGGAGTGAATGGGAATTAATAACACAAAAATGATAAAAGTAAAATTTACTTGTCTGGTTTTATTTCTGTCATTGCAGAACTCCAAAGAAAACTATTGTTAATTGGTAATCCTTGGAAATAAAACCAAACATTAAATGCAGAATTAGCAGAAGGATTGATAGGTAAACTGTCTTCCTATGAATCTATCTGACTCACATACATGCTTATTTAGAGACCTACCATTATTTTAAATTGTGATGTAGGAAACCCTCTATAAGGGTATTAACTGAGAATTAATTCATCTGCTATGATATGTGTTGGGCTTTTAGTGTTTTTCTTTCTCCCTCTCTAATTGTGGCTACCATAATGTAAAACAGATATAAATAAGGTTGAGAGAGAATGGCAAATTTCAGGATCCAGGGGTTTGGAAATAGATCTAAGAGGAGGGGTGAAAGTATGGGTTAACTTAATTTGATTCCTTTAAGTAGAGTCAGGACTTATATGAGGGTGTTCCTTATAATATCTGTAATTTTACTGCCACAGAATAATTGACAAGAGGAAATACACTTTGAATAAAAAACAAAAAGTTCAGTTGTAAGCAGGAATGATGATTTGTACTGTCAGAATGATAAAGCACAGGAATAGTCAAGCAAAAGAAGTATTGAATTGTCAAGTGGTATGTCCTAGAGGATTTAGATATGCTGCTGATGAATTATAGACTGGATCAGAAACTTTATTTGTTTACTTACTGGTTTATTCCTATGACTTTATTAGTGGGAAACATTCTCTCCCATTTTCTTTAACAATGAACTTCAAAATGAATGAGAATATCTCCTGTAGGAATGACCCAATCCAGATAAGTCCACGAAAGAAAAGATGGCATATGGAGAGCAAGTGTTGAAGAATCCTATTTTGAAATTCTTATGTCCTTTAAGAAAGCAGTGGATGGTAGTAGATAAAAGTTCTGAAGAGCAGAAGATTCAATGTGATCTATTAGAACAAGCTTTGTTTATGCACATTTTGCACATTTCAATATCTTCACATATTCTGTTCTTTGCATTACTTCCTTGCCCTTTTTAGTTTAGCCCTTTTCAAACTCCTGCTTTTTTTGTTTGTTTTTTATCTATTTCTTGGTCCTACTCTTCCCTCTTCAGAAAATTGGTGATTATAATGTTATACTATCATATCCCATTCAGGCTCATGATACTTGGACAGTATCAAATGCTCCAAATGCATTTGGTCTTTTTCTGCTAACAAAATTCCCAGTTTTTGAAATACTCTCATTTGAGTTAGCTGTACCTTCTACAAAGTAATTTTTTTTAAAAAGCAATTCATGCAAGGGCATGAACGACTTGCCATTTCCTATTTTTGGAATCCTTGTGTATATTGGTGTATTAGTATATTAGCATCTTATGGCATCAGTGCTTAGGAAACTTCTGATGCTACCTACAAAAGTTAGGGCATACATTAAATATATGGACATTGATTTGCTAGTAAAGTTGATGAATTCTTCCATGATTTTTTTCATTTTTATGGAATGTGGACATTATAGAATCTTCGTGCTTCTAATAAACACTGGTTAGCAATTCTTTGGTGATCCTTCTTTGCACTGCATTTGGCTCCTCTTCCATCCATTAGTACATCTGTCAATTTGTATATCATCTTTCCTTCCTTCTTTCCATTCATCTACCCACCTCCTCATCCATCCTCCCTTATACATTCTGGGCGTTTTCTCTCTGAAATCTTCTGATTTCATGCACACCATGTGATAGAAATAGTGTTGGACATTCTGGGGATTAAGTGATATAGAAAACTTTGCCTCAGAATTGCTCATGGTTTAAAATAGGGCTTCTCATCCTTAGCATTATTGACATTTGGGCACAATAATTCTTCTTCCACTGCACCACAGGATGTTTAACACATTCCTGGTCTCTTACAACTGGATGCCTGTAGCTAACACATCCTCATAACTGTGACAAGCAAAAATGTCTCCAGACATTGTCAACTCTCCCCTATGGGGTAAAACACCTTGGCTGACAACCATTGGTTTAATAGGAATGACTTAAAGGCACATAAGTTTCCTATATTGTGGTAAGTGCTACAATAACAAAATTTACTCTGGCGACTTGGTCTTCTACTGAAGGATGTGTTCTGTCTCTTCTCCCCACACCTATGATCATTTTAAACATACCTTTGCAAAGTAGTTCAATCCCAGAAAGAGATCTTTTATTTGTGGATGTTATAAACCATAACTCATGGTTGGCTTGTTTTATAACATAGTGAGTTTTATTTCATGTGTTAGATCCCCATCTAGGTAAATTATTTAGCTGAAAATTAGACATTATTACTGCATTTTCTACCATACTGTTGTTTTGAAACAACTTGAGGAGGATATTTAGTAGAAATGCTCTTTTTTCCCCCTCATGAGTCTTTAAATATTAAACCACTGAAAATGAGCCAGCATATAAAACAGGATAGAAAGGCCTCAAATTTGTAAATAACTCCTTTACTGGAGCCCTTTATGAGATAAAATAGAGAAACACTCAGAAGATTTCGTAGAGAAAGTTCCCAGAGGAGCTAAGAGAGGACCCACAGAATTTCAGAGAGGAGGCCACTGGAGCCAGGTGCTGAAAGCAAAGAAAGCCAAGAGGGAGGATAAGCAAATGCCGGTCATGTGCTTGTAATCTGACGCAAGAGCTCTGGATGCTGGTAGTCTTTCTTGGAAAAGGTATCATTTTGCTGATGCCTTAACTGAAACATTTTCATGGTGTGGTAATTAGGGTGAGGTGTCAACTTTGCTGGGTGATGGTGTCTTCTTCTGTTGCTGTGGACTTGAATCATTAGCATGTGTAATTTATCTTTGGTTGATTACATCTGCAGTTGGCTAAGGGGAGTGCCTTCTGCAATGAGTAATGTTTAATTTAATTAGCTGGAGGTTTAAAAGAGAGAGGTCAGAAGAGAGCTCAACCCTTTAGTACTATACATTTTTTTTTAAACTTTTTTATTAATTAAAAAACTTAACAAAAGAACATTAATATATCATTCCATTCTACATATACAATCAGTAATTCTTAATATTATCATATAGTTGCATATTCATCATTTTTTAGAACATTTGCATCGATTTAGAGAAAGAAATAAAAAGACATCAGAAAAAGAAATAAAACGATAATAGAGAAAA
>PVIY010029877.1:15566-31674 GCA_004026745.1 Myrmecophaga tridactyla | reverse complement strand
ATTCATGAAAATAATAATGTAATTATTTACACTTTTTTTAATTACCCCAAAATGAAAGTTTTCTAAACATATTCTAATAGTTGTTTAGTTAACTAAGTTATTGAGTAGCACATTAGGAAAATATTAAATAGCCATTAAAATCTGAAAAAAGAAAAAGGTCTACTTTTATTAATAGCAAAAATTTTCCCTAAATAATAACCAAAAAAATGGCAGTTTTCTAATCAAGTTTTATAGGAATAACTGATTTTTATATATTCACTTGATATGGGCTGTATGCAGAAAAAAAATATACTCAAGCAAGTTTGAAATATTTTTCTAATGGAAACCAATTGTTCTCAGAAAGGAAAAAGCCAATTTACAAAATCAACCAAAAATTTTAAGTGAAAATCATGCCATTCTTTTTCTATATTAATAGTTAATATAGAAATCCTCAAATTTAACCTTGATATTCTTACAATATTACTTTGATTGGGTGGTTATCTAAATTCTCAGTATTTTCAAATCATGGGTAAGAAACCAAAAAATTAATACTTCAAAGTCTTTTATTTTAAACAATTTGTTTTTATATCCAAGGTCTTTTTAAACTCTTCTTACAGCATATTAATAGCTGATATTTTTTCTACCTTCATATTACTGATTCAGAATGTAGAACACAAGTTATGGAGACACTTTAATTGCACAAAGCATCTATTTGGGGGTGATGGAAAAATTTTACTAATAGAGGATAGTGATGGCAGTAACATCATGAATGTGATTAAGAGCATTAAATTATATGTTTGAGGATATTTAGAAGGGAAATTTTGTATATGTTCTTAGAATAAAAATTTTAAAAATGAATAAACAAAGAAAGCATAGGATAGTACAACACAAAAAGTGAGGCCTAATGTAAACCATGAATACAATTAATCATATATGAAAAGAATTATAATGATATTTTAAAATCAATTATAAAATATACCACACTAATGAAAGGTCTTTGTAATAGGAGAGGTACATGGGAAATCATTATTTATCTGTATACCTACAAGCTCTCTAAAAAAAAAAGAGACTTGCATAAGTCAGAAATTCAAAACCTCTCTCTGGGTAGTTGAAAATTGTAAAATGGTCATTATATCTATTACAAACATGCACACATGTGTGAGTATATATATATATATATATATATATATATTATGTATTTATCAGTTATCACATATGGTATTGTTATTTATAAGTAATTCCTTCACCTTCATGGAATTTATAATTAATAGAGTTGTAATGAGGACTCACGTCTTTGGGCTTGTAATAGAAAGGGAGAGGATGAGACGATGTTCAAGGGCCCTCCATGGACCATTATCCTTCCTCATATTGTTTAATCCTCAAAAAGGCTCTAAATCAAATAATTTTCTGCCCATTTAACTGATGAATAATCTGATATTCAGTGAGAGCATAGAGTAAACTGAAGCATTTGTGATCTAACCACTTTTGTGTTACTAAAAGATGTATGCTATTTTCATTAGAACACATTACCTGCTGGGTCCAGTGTATTATAAGGTATACCTTAGTAAATGATGACCCACTTACCCAAGCTTTGACCAGCACAACTGAATACAATCTGTTCTACTGGTAAGTGACCTACCATGTTTCAAATACTGTGAGCATATTTGTTGAGAATTCATTATGCCCATGGGATTCTTTCCTTTAATTTCTTTTTTCAGAAAAGAAATTGTTTCTTGGAAAAAAAAATATAATGAGGTCTCATAGGCAAAAGAAAAGTAGTTCACTTAAAGCACTAGTCCTTATAGGCCAAACCAGACTTTCATGTCAATGGTAGGCCATGTTAAATCAGTGACAGAGATCAGATTAAAATATTCTACAATGTTAGCCTTTTAAGTATTAGTTTGAGTATGTGTCTCACAGAGTATAAATGTTTGAAATATGCATCCAGAATGGATAAACACCAATTAAGCTATACATTCACCACTTCAGTTTGTGTTTTCTCATTTATTGCCAAAGAATTGGAGATGCCAGGCACACATGTTAGAGGATGTAATCCTAAAGGAAGTGGTAAATAACCAAGATAAGAAACTAATAAAGTTCTCTAGACCTCTGTTACATGCTACCCCGGATGATTAACTTTCCTTGTTCCTAATATGTATACAATCCATGCAAAAAAAGAGAGAAAAACAACACTATGGGCAGGTAGATTTGGGAATTTTTTCCAGCCCCCCACTGGCACAAATAAAACTTCTCTTCCTACAAAGATTGTTCAGTGTCTGTGATTTAAACCATGCCAAGCAATGAAATCAGATTTGGAAGGACTTCATCTTCAATTTGGCATCCAACATTGGGCACTGTTGCTGGCAGTCCCTGTTTGTTAAAACCACTTCCTGTTGCAGCAGAAAGACCCCTGTATACTTGGGTCATTTCTTGTTTGAAAGATCTCCCAGGCCCCAAGGATGGTCAAGGTGTTATAATGGCCTTGGCCTCGATTTTGTGCTTAAAACTGCATGTCTCAAAACAGTGGAATATATTTTTGATGACTGAATATTCACTAATACTCTCCTGAATACTGTGAAAATGTCCTCTTTTAGGAAAATAATTATTCTCTAGCTTTTAACTTTATGATAGGCTAAATCCTAATTCTTCATGTAATACAAATATATATATACTTACCATATTATAACTTCTGTTTGCATTTGTTTTGCTTTCTAGAATGTAAATTCCTTGAAAAATGCACATTCTTTGCAAAGAGGACAAAACAAAACCAAAACTCTCATCCTATTTCTTGTTTTCCCAAATCAAAATTGAAAAAAGGGAATTTTTTATTGTTGATGGTAAAATTAAGTTTCTTCTCATATTAGGAAAAATGTGTGTGTATATATATATGTATATGCATGTGTGTGAGAAACACAGTTCAGAACATTAATTAATAACATAAATACAAAATATGGGAGTAAGTCTTTATGGAAAGAAGAATGAGAAATGCACTGTAGGTATTTATCACATTTTTCTCACTAATCCTTTTCGTCATAATAATATCATTATTCCAGTTTTACATATGAGGAAGAGTAGCCTGAAGGAGAAATAGCTGAAATAAAGTCAGAAAAATTCTTGTGCACTGCAACAGGGTTTCATACTATCTGTTTCTCACTCACAAGTCCAAACTCCTTATCATTATACTTCCAATAAGTTTTTTAATCTGTTGTTTGACACCTAATTTTTTCAGGCTTTGCCTGATATAATGCTATACAAATACTTTCATCTCTAATGATGTATTTATATTATCCAAGGGAAGGAATTCTCACATAATTTTAAAATATATTGCAAATTAAATAAAATTACTGTCTGTTTTCCAAGAGTTTAGCATCAATTTATACATTTTTTTCAACTTCAACTTTTATTAAAGAAACACAAGTTCAAATTATTACTTGGTGTATTACTGCTTTTGTTAATTTGGAAGTCTATGTTTACTCATATGTTTCCACTCATTTTAATAATTGAATTATTGAATATCCAAATAAAACTAGGTTTCTAGAGATTAATATCCCTAAATGTCAAACACCAAGTATCATATTTCTTTCTTTTTCTTCCTTTCATCTCCTTCCCTTTCCCTCTCTCTCCTTCTCTCCTATAAAATTGAAATCAAAATTTTCTTTTAAAAAGTCATATACTTGCTTTATATATTCAGAAATTATGCTGAGGATAAATACTATATAAGTAGAATATGTGTATATTTCATGACATTTATTTTCTTTAGAATTTAGTAATAGCTCTTGAATACTTACAATGCTTGCTCAATTTATATAAAAAACTTAACATTATGGATATTTTGTTTGTCTGAATTGTTTCAATCAATGTGTCTATTGAGCAAGTACCATGCAGTAACTTTCAAAGAATACTAATTCACCTTAATTTTTTCCTATATGAATTGTTTTCTCGTTTGGAATATTAATACAGATGGGAATATAACATCTGTACGAGTGATGCTGTTAGGATAACAATGTGGAAATGGAGAGAAATCAGTACCTAGAAGCCCTTCCATCTCAAATCTGACAGGTTTGTCATAGCTCAAGATACTAGAATGTGGTTTTATGCACCATTATTTTAAAGTATCTTGTTTTTTTCACTGCCAACTCATCCCCTAAAATTCTCTGCCTGGATCACTACATTATAGATGCATTTGCCTTCTGGTTTTTTCTAAAACATGTCCATCATGTTCAAGTCTCAAGGTTTGTACACCAGCAGCTGTCTCTGTACTATTTTAGTTATAATGTTTCCTCATCCTTGGATAGCATACTTGCCTATTTTTTGTCAATCTTCATGCTAAAGTAAAAATTATACAAGGGAAGAAACTGCTTTGTTCACCATTATATTCTTGTAACCTAAAACAAAATCTTTTAAAAATTAAGTACACAATACATATTTTTAAAAAGTGTAGCATGTAAATTTTCCTGTAACCTATGGGCATTTTTGTTGAAAAGGATATTCTCTTATGTTTTGTCACTTTTTCTGATTCAGGAAAAAATATTAAATCCAAATCAATAGTCAGTGTTCATTGTCAAGTTTTATATTTGAAATTTTTCCTTGAAATTTCAGGAATATTCCTACCTAGATGAAGCCTAATGGTTTTATTGAATTTTGCTGAGTCCAGACCACATTATCACTACTATTTTTACAATAGTAACTATAATAATTTAATAAGTATATCATGCATCAACCATATTCATAAGTCACAGAGGCATCTTCTTATACATATGGAACATGGTTAACAGAATTCAAAGAAGGACTTATTTAATGAACTGAATGTAACTAGCATCCTGCAAACCACATCGGAGAGGTTTGCTGGCAAATAGTTCAGGGCTTTTGTCAATCTTATGGGAGGATTTGTGTTTCCTAAACATTGTTTTTGTCACTTTGACTTGGTAGAATTTGCCTGTTTTATTGAACTTTTTAATCCTCATTTGAAAACCTTGGAGAGTGTGAAATAGGTATGCTTTGAATCACATCTCCTATGGCAAGGTCCTACGGGGATACTATTATTAATCTCACATTCCCTCCTGAGTTTTGATAGTGGATTTACATGTGAGAACTTTGGGGTTGAGCCTATCTGAACAAAATAATTACATTATATTGCTTCAGACTTCTTCATATTTGGGGAAAATTATAACACAGTTGATATAGAATTCTTAGAATTCCAAGTCTTTCAGCAAGACCAATGTCATTTCAATAAATTAAGAAACAGTATTTTAAATTAGACACACAGAATAACTGTTACAATCTATTTTTAGAAAGAAATAATTAAAAATAAAATATTTTTAAAATTGTAAGAGGAATGATTATTTGTCCAAGAAATATGGCTATGTATATCTCAAATTCTGTCAGCTGATAAAATTTCCATTCAGACTAAAGGATTTATGATTGGCAGTTTAGGGCAAGCCCTTCCTGGTGCATTTGGGCTATCATGAGTGTTCTAGTTTGCTAGCTGCCAGAATGCAATATACCAGAAACAGAATGACTTTTAACAAGGGAAATTTAATGAGTTGCCAGTTTATGGTTCTAAGGCCGAGAAAATGTCCCAATTAAAACAATTCTATGGAAATGTCCAATCAAAGGCTTCCAGGGAAAGATACCTTGGTTCAAGAAGGCCGATGAAGTTCAGGGTTTCTCTCTCAAGTGAGAAGGCACATGGCAAACACAGTCAGGGCTTCTCTCTTGGCTGGAAGGGAATGTGGCTAATATGGCATCATCTGCTAGCTTTCTCTCCTGGCTTCTGGTTTCATGAAGCTCCCCGGGAGGCATTTTCCTTCTTCATCTCCAAAGGTCACTGACTGGTGGACTCTCTGCTCTGTGGTGCTGCAGCATTCTCTGCTCTCTCTGAATCTCTCATTCTCCAAAATATTTCCTCTTTTATAGAACTTCAGAAACTAATCAAGACCCACCCAAATGGGTGGAGACATGTCATCCCATAATCCAGTTTAACAACCATTCTTATCTAAATCACATCATCCAGGGAGATGATCCATTACAGTTTCAAACATACAGTATTGGATAGAGATTATTCTACCTTGATGAAATGAGATTTATATTAAAACATGGCTTTTCTTAGGGGGCATACTTCCTTTCAAACCAACACAATGAGTTACACTGTAGTCAATAAAGTTGTCTGCCTTAGGAAGTACTAGGCGATGTTTTTAAGGATTGAGAGAGATTCAATCATGTGCTAGGGGTAATATTGGAGAGAAAAACTTCATAGGCGAAGCAGAATTTCTGGATACCTCTTTGAGAATTGTCAGAGAATTACTAAACTGTGTGAGATTGTAGCCTATATTAATTCACAAAGTTTCCAGACAGTACTTGAGTACCAATTTGTGAGAAAAATCTTCCTTACAAAAGAATTCCAAATAATAAACATAAAAGGAAAATGAGGGAAATAGGAAATCTCCAATAGAACTCCATGGTAAAAATAGTCACAAACAACCTCTGTTAATTAATGTTAAAGTTTGTGGGAAAAGACTTAAGAGATTATTTGAGACTCCCATCAAGGAGGGTGAAGGACAATTTTTTTTCATATATTATACCATATTAGTAGGTGTATTTTTCTAAATCTTATGCAATTTCATTTTGTTTATAATTAAAACCAATCCAATGTTTGTATAAATATCAATGAGGTATACTGAAGACAGCTGGCATCATCTTGAGATCCTAATAGCTCATCTTTTCCCAACTACTCATTCAAAGATATTTCACTGTGGGTTTTAAATCAGCTTTGCTGGGAATGTTTACACCATGGGCGTCAGCATAAAGGTCAAAGCTTTTCACCTTATTTTTCAAAGAGCTGGTTATGAAACATTTCTCAGCACACAACTAACTCTCTTCCCTGTTTAACATTTTGTTTGTTTGCTTGTTTGTTTATTTGCATGGGCAGGCATTGGGAATGGAGCCTCAGTCTCCAACATGGTAAGCAAGAATTCTGCCACTGAACCACTGTCACACTGCCCTGTTTAACATTTTTATACATTATTATATAAAATATTTTAATATATTTAACTATTGGAATGATAAATATCCCTCTTACAACATCCTTTGGGAGGCTCATATAATGATAAATTTATGTAAAATAACTATTTCATTATATACAACAATGTTAATGGTGTGAATTACAACAAAATTGAGAGAATAAATGCATTTTAACTATTTTTGAAATTGTCCAAAGTGGCAGCTACCTGAATATATTTTAAGTGATATTTGTTTAACAATGTAATGACGTGCCTTAATGGTAAAGTAAAATAGGGTCATTAAAGAGTATAACATGTATAATTGATTGATATTAAAATTTCATAATATAATTAGCTAAAATGAAAATCTTATTAATTAAGTTATATGATGATAACTGGTTTTTTATATGTTCACTTGTTGTGATCCATGGATGAAAGACAAAACATGGAAGCTTAAATTTTCTATGCTAAAATTTGAACAGTATTTTGGTTGATTCTTGCAAGGATCAGGGAATCAGAATCCATATTATTTTGTATAAAATATCCAGTATAAGAAATTACAAGACATTCAAAGAAAGCATGTATCATGACCCTTAAACAGTGGAAATGAAGAAGTAATATAAACTGTGTCTTCAGTTCCTCGATATCAGAGTTAGCAGACAAAATCTTCAAGGTAGTCATGATAAATGCTCAAATATTAAATGGAATTAAGTTTAAAGAATCAAAGGAAGGTATGATTAGAATGATTCATCAAATGAAAATAAAGAAAAATTGTTGAAAAATTGAAATGTCAGAGTTGCAATAAGTGGAAAAATTTGTAGAAAATACATACATGTGTTCAACAGTAGATTTAAGATGGCAGAAGACAGAACTGAGAGACCTAAAAACAGATCAATAGAGATCATGTAAACTGAAAATAGAAGGAAAAATGAAGAAGAATGAATAGAACCTCAGAGTCCTGCATTGTCAAGCATGCTGATGTATGCCTTATAGGAATTCCACAAGGTGAGAAGAAAGGGGAAATAATACTTTGCAGAACGGTGGCTGAAAACTTCTCAAATATGATGAAAAACATTAATATATACCTCCAAGTACTTCAACAAAATCCAAGTATGATTAACCTAAAGAGATCCACACCGATAGGCAAATTATTATTAAACAGAAGTAAAGAAAGGAAATCTGGATAATAGCAAGACAATAAGATTCATCATGTACAAGGGGACCACAATAAGCATAGCAGCTTGTATCACATTAGATATAATAAAAGCCATAAAACAGTGGGAAGACAGATTGAATGTCCGAAAGACACACACTATCAAACAAAAATTCCAGTAAAATAAAGACGTTCACTGACAAATGAGGACTAAGAAAATTTGCTGCTAGCAATTCTGCCTCAAAAGAAATATTAACAAAAATTTTTCAGGTTGTAAGGCAAATGCATCAGACAATAATTGAAATCCACATGAAGAGATACAGAACATGGATAAATGCTGGTATGTAGGTCAATTAAAAGACTGCATACTTATATTTTTCTCTTTTCTTCTGTTTACCATTTTAAAATAAACTTAACCAAACAGTTTATTACAAAACTGTATTTGAACTACAATGTATAAAGGTGTAGTACATGACAATAGCAACATGGTAATGAATTGACATTGGAGGGAAGTTTCTAATTTTATTGGGGTTGTTAATATGCAACTATTTTAATTTAAGAAGTATGTTGTAATACCCAGAGCCACAACCAAGAATATAACTCAATACTAAAACAAAAAAATCCAACAAAGGAATTAAAATGGTATATTAAGTTGGGTATATTTTAGATTAAAAGAGGAATAAGAGAGAAGAGTAAGAACTAAAACATGTGAGATATATAGAAAATAAACAACAAAATGAAATATGTAAATCTAACTATATTAATAACTATGTTAAATGTAGCTGCATTAAAAATTCAAAGTGCAGAGATTAACAACCTTGATACCCTAAAAGATCCAACCTCATGTTGTCTATGAGAGACACACTTCAGATTCAAAGTCAAAAGTAAGTTTAGGGTGGTGCAATGGTGGCTCAGTAGCAGAATTCTTGCCTGCCATGCTGGAGACCCAGGTTAGATTCCCAGTGCCTGCCCATGCAAAAAAAAATGTAAGTTTAAATTCAAATGATGGAAAATTATATACCATGCAAGTAGTAACTGTAGAAGTAGAAGTGGCTGTACTTAAAGGAAACACAATAGACTTAAGACAATGATACTAGATGTAAAGTGGTATATTTAATAATGATTAAAAATCTAATTCATCAAGATAATATAACAATTACTAATTTAAAAATACATATGTGCATAACAATGGAGTCCCAAAATGCATACTACAAAGAAGGATGAAATTAAAGTTAGAAACGAAGAATTTAGGGTTAATTGTTGGAGATTTTAATATCCTTTCTCATTAACAGACAGAACAATTAGAAATCAGCAAGCACATGGAATATTGTGTTTAGAAAGGGTGAAGAGAAACTGATTTTGTCCATAATCATTTGATACTTCACATAGCTAATTCTAAGGAACTTATAAAAATATATAGCACTAATATATTGAGCAAGGTTGAAGGGGAAATCAATATGTTAAACCTATATCTATTTCTCTACATCGAGAGCTAATAGTCAGAAAATGTAATCAAGAAAGCAGTTACTTTCACAATTACATCCAACAAAATAAAATACTCAGAAATAAATTTAACAAAAAAATTGCAAAATTTATACACAGAATACTATTAAACCTTGCCAAGAGAAATTAAATCTTTAAATAAAGGGAGATATGCTATGTACTTAGGTTGGGAGACTCAAGATTTTTGAAATGGTAATTTGCCATAAATTGATCTATAAATTCAGTGTAATCCTTTTCAAAATCCCAGCAGACATTTCTGTGGATATTGTCATGCTAATTCTAAAATTCTTTGGAAATATAATGGAACTGGAATAGTCATATGATTTTTAAATGAAGAAAAAAATGGGAGAAAACCTCATTTCAAAATTTACTATTAAGTTGCAGTAATTTAGACATGTATCATTCCTGTAAATACATAGATCAGAGGAACTTAGTTAAGAGTCAAGAAATAAAGCCATCTATTTTTGGACAATTATTTTATGACAAAGATGCCAAGGCAATTCAGTGAGGAATTTTTTACCTTAACCTCCAAATTTAGTATGACTTGCCTTATTTCTAAATAATATAGTTGTCAATGGGACCTTGAAATATTTGGGGGCTTATAGTATCTAGCTAAAATGTCTGTTGAAGTGAAGAAGAAAAGTACTGAGTGATAGAAAAGGGAGTGTTTTGTTCACAACAAGAGGAAATATATAAAAATGAATCTGATCAAATATTTCTATTTTTTGATTCTATATATATTCTGACAGACTATTTTTTTAATTGAGAAATCTTCACACACATACCGCCCACACATGGTGTGCACAATCAATGGCTCAAATATCATCACATAGCTGTATATTCATCATCATAATAATTTTTTAGAACATTTACATCACTCCAGAAAAAGAAATAAAAAGAAAAAAGAGAAAAACTTACATACTATACACCTTACCCCTCATTCTCATTGACCACTAATATTTCCCAACAACCTAATTTATTTTACCCTTCTGACAGACTATTAAGCAAATATTCTTGGATCTTGTATTACTGAACATTAAGATATTAAGTGAGACTTTTGCTTTGATTAGTTAAGATTCTCTTTAAAGCACCTTTTACTTCTTTGTTCCTCAAGCTGTAGATCAATGGATTCAGCATAGGGATAATCAAAGTGTAAAACAATGAGGCCATTTTATCAATATGAAAAGTATGGCTGGATTTGGGTTGCAGGTAAATAAACAACAGTGTTCCATAAAAGACAACCACCACTGTCAGATGGGAGCCACAGGTAGAGAAGACTTTGTACCACCCATCAGCTGAGTTCATTCTGAAGATGGTCACAAGAATAAACATGTAGGATACAAGGACAATTAACAAGGATAAGAGCAAATTACAGCCTGAAAAGATCAAAATGATCAATTGTAATTCATGTGTGTCAGAACAGAGTATAGATATCAAGGGGAGGCAATCACAGTAAAAATAGCTGATGATGTTAGAGCCACAAAAGGATAATGTAAATAACTTAATTGTGAGAAACAAGGACACAAAAGTGCTGTAAAGATATTGAATAAGAGCCAGCACCCAACACACTTTCTCTGCCATGATCACCACATAGAAAAGAGGTTTGCAGATGGCTACATAGTGATCATAAGCCATTGCTGATAGAATAAATAGTTCACTGATGATAAAAGTCTCAAAGTTTGCCAGCTGAGTAGCACACCAATTGTAGGAAATTGTATTTTCATTCACCACAAAGTTTACCATCATTTTGGGCTAATGACAGTGGAATATCTAATATCAGTAATGGACAAATGTCTAAGGAAAAAGTACATGGGTGAATGTAGCGTGGAATCTACATGGGTCAACAAAATCATGCCCAAATTGCCTATCACTGTAACCAAGTATATGACAAGAAAGGTTGCAAAGAGGGGTACCTTCAGTCCAGGGTTATCGATGACACCTATGAGAATAAATTCAGTCATGTGGGTCACTGCAGTATGATTTTCTTGTTCTATATAGTTCATCTTGGTAACCTGTATAAAGCATAAAATCAGTACTTATTATATTGGCATGCAATCTCTGAGAAAGCACAGACCATATTGTCTAAACTATAGGGGCATGTTCTCCATTTCAAAATCTAAATAAAGATTCCTCCATCCATCATGACAAAATTATACACATCAACACTTAATCCATTGAAACTTTGGTCAAATATACCTTAACAGGCAAAATATTTTGATGTAGTTGTTTTTCATGCATCCACAATGACTTAGTTCATTTGACCCAAACTCATTTTCAGTATGTCAAAATAGATATATATTTTCAGCTTTTTAAAATTTCAAGTAATTTGTAAGACAGAGCTCTACATGAAACTATAAACCTCATCTTCTTGACAATTGCCATATTTATATAAAGTAGCATGGCATGAAGAGAGCTTCCAAATTATTGCAGGAGTGATGAATCAGATGCTGATTAGGAAACATCTGACTATTAAATATGGGTTTTAATCCTTCTCAATGCAAAATTTAATGCTATAATATGCTGATTTTAGAATTTTGTTAAAGAATGTCATAATCTGCATTTGTCATATCTGCCTGTTGTTTCTGCAGATTGAATCACTTCTTCTGAGTGATCCCCCAATCATACATATCTCTTCTGCATACAAAAGACTTAGTCATTCTGATTATGCTTGAACCTTTATGTAAAGAGGCTGAGCAGTGCTAAGGAAGATTTTATTATGTGCAAAGAACTTCTTAAGCACTTTACAGTCAGACATGTGATCTATCCACACAGTAATAAAAAGTGGGCAATGTTTCCATCCTCATTGGAAAGTAAGGAAATCGAGGCACAGAGTGCTAAACAATTTAACAAAAATCACTCAGCTAGTAAATTGTGGAGTCAAGATTAAAATATAAGAATTTTGCCTTAAGAATAATTTCATTTTTTTTAACAAGCACAACATGCTGCCTCTCCATTAAGGTACCCAAGCAGACAGAAAATAAAGAAAAGGACAATATAGACACTAGATTTTCTACAAGAGTGGACAAAGATCAAAGTTGAAATTGATTACTGAAGCATAAGCTAACATGAAAATTGAAGGTGTTATAGATAATACACAGCACAGAGTATATAGAACTGTATATCCAATATATCTGAAGATGAAGCCACCCCCCACCAAATCTGGGTTTGCTGCTTAGCTTGACTTAATACACAGACACACCAATCAGGCTATGGAAGTAAGGGAGGTTACTTTACATTGGCAGGAGTTCAGGGGAAGCTTTCCACATCTGTCTCTTTGCAGTGATATTTTTGCTTGGTTTCTATATATTTTAGGGATGAAAAAGGTAATGACCTTGGGTAACAAATAACAGGGGTCAGGAAAACATCATTAGTTGTTTATTTTAGTTATTTTCTACTTTCTTTAGGACTTACATACTCTAAGATACCTTGGGGTGGTGCTTCCAAATCTGGTACACACTTTACATGTTGCTCCTCTGTGAGACTAAACCTCAAATTCACAGCTTGCTTAGAGTTTTAAGGTCACATTTCAAATGCTAGCACTAAATATCCTGAACATTACTTACCTTAATGAAGGAAAAGTATATTTAAAAAGAAAAAGCAGTTTTCCATAAGCCCTTCAAATATGTGGGGATAGTCCAGTTTAGGTTGTATGTCCTGGGAGAAAGTTTCAAAGACCAAAGTTTCAAACTCACCTTAATGGAGTGTCCGTTTTGGGTTCCTTCAGGTTTAATCCTCATTGTTGCAGTAAGGATTTAAGGGTTTTTCTACTTCTTTGAGACTCATTTTCTTGAAGTTTTACATTGATTCAAGGATAAACACATAACATACAAATACCTCAAGGGAGAATGTCTTGGATGTTTGTTAATTGTTCACTGAAACTCCCATTGGGAGAAAGTTAAAAGTATTTGTACCTGAGTCTAACTGATAAATTATAAAACATCACCAAACACTGAACATCAGAAATATGCCTTTGTTAAAAACTCAGTTATAAAACAGGATTAACATAGGTATATTGAACACAAACACATACCAACACAACACATCTACACACACAAACACACATAAAATACATGAATAAAAGAAAGAAGGACTTCTCAAGAAAAGATTATGCAATATTCAATACACAATATCCATTAACAAGGACGTTTTTCCTGGATATAAAATTATAAGTTTACATAAAACTATATTTTATGATTTGTTTTGCTTCTGCCAAGGAATCTGTGGTAATTCTTTTTTTTTTGGCTTTTAAAAGGGGAATTTAATAAGTTGCTTGTTTACAGTTCTAAGACTTAGAAAACGTCCCAGTTAAAACAAGTCTATAGAAATGTCCAGTCAAAGGCACCCAGGGAAAGATACCTTGTTTCAAAAGTCCAATGAAGTTTAGGGTTTCTCTCTCAAGTGAGAAGGCACATGGCAAACACAGTCACAGCTTCTCTCTCATCTGGAAAATCACATGGTGAACATGGTCAAGGTTCTTCTCTCATCTGGAAGGGCACATGGTAAACACGGTGTCATTGCTAGCTTCTTCTCTTAGCTTCCTGTTTGATGAAGCTCCCCAGAAGGCATTTTCTTTCTTCATCTCCAAAGGTCGCTGGCTGGTGGACTCTGCTTCTCATGGCTGTGTCATTCTGCTCTGCTCTCTCTGAATCTCTTTTATTCTCCAAAATGTTTCCCCTTTTGTAAGACTCCAGAAACTTATTAAGACCCACCCAACGGGTGGAGACACGTCATCATGTGGTCATTCTTTTATTTGTTCTTTTTATGTAACCTATATTTTTTCTCTGGAGGTTTTTAAGAATATCTTTTTAGTATTTGTCTTCAAAACTTGATTGTGATCTGCTTTGGCATAGTTTTTTTTTCTGTTTATCCTCTCTGAGTTCTTTAAGCATTTTATTACTGTGATATTATAGATGTTTTGTTTTGTTTTATAAATTAGGAAAATTTCTGGTCAATAATGGTTTTTTCTGTCACATCTATTCCATTATTTCTTTCTGGGTCTATAGTTAAATGCATGTTAGATACCATGTTATTGTTACACAAATCATTGAGAAAAAAATGCCAATATTTTATATCTGGTGAGACTTTCTTCAAAAATGAGAGACAGATGAAAACATTCCCAGAGGAACAAAACTGATGGAGTTGATCACAACTAGATTTATACTACAAGCAAGGTGATAAGGGAATTCTTCATCCTTAAAGGGAAGGACTAGACAGTGGTTCAAAGTAGCATAATGAAATAAATACCTGTGTTAAGTGTTACCACTTGAATAATTACAAATACCAATATTATCATCATATATTGTTTGTTATGAATCTCCATTTCTCACTTCTAATAAGTAGTAAAATGCCAAAGCATAAGAAGTAGCAACTAATTTATGGTTTTAAGCATAAAATGTACAAAGATATAAGTGGTAAAACATGCAACAAAGGGTATGGAGATGTTGGGATATAGGAGAAGTATATGTATACACTACTAAAGGTAAGTTGGTATAAAACCCAATTTGATTGTTATATGTTTAGGATATTTAATTTTAACCCTATAATAACTACAAGAAAAGTAGATGAAAATATTTCCAGATAAAAAAGAGAAGGCAATCAATATGGTACAAAACAAAAAAATCAAATAAATATAAAGGTAGGTGCTCATGGAAGAATTGAGGTACAAAAAAAGGTATAAGACATACAAAGCCTAAGTAAAAAATTACAGAAAAAAATGTTGCTTATCAGTAGTGATGTTAAAAATAAATGGATTGGGGGGGTCCATGGGTAGTTCAGTGGTAGAATTCTCACCTGCCATGTGGGAGACCCAGGTTTGATTCCTGGTCCATGCACTTCCCAAAAAAAACCAACAACAAGCAAACATCAAGCAACCAACAAAACAAATAGGCAAACAAAAATTCAATAAATGGTGCTACAATAATGGGATACTCACATGGAAAAATAATGAAATATGACTCTACCATACATCATACAAAAAAAGAAATGGATTAGACCTTTCATCCCTCACCTCTTTCTTTATGAGAGTGTCTGCATGTTCCTTTTCTGCATAAGTACTTAATAAATTTTCTGCCTCCTTACTTTGTACTGTGCTCTTGAATTCTTTCCCATGTCACGGCCTAGAACCTAGGAATCAAATCTGGCAACATATTTTGGTAAGCCACCAAAGAGACACTTTTCTCTGGCTGGACTGATGAGTACTGGAAGGCTTGGCCATGTATTTTTGTTTTTCTTCTTGCTTGGCTCATTATTATCTTCTCCTATATCTTCACACAACTCTGCATGTCTAGGAATCTAGGGGCTCTGATCTGGCTCCCCAAGACATAAGCTCAGTCTAATCTGAGTCTTCTGGCTCCCTCCACAGAGATGGCAAGAGCCCATCTCCAAGCCATGCAGATCCAAGGAAACTCAGAGTAGCAGGTGATACTTCCCTTGAGGTCTGATGGGGATTATTCCCCATGTCATTCAGGAGTCCACT
>PVIY010029877.1:0-15466 GCA_004026745.1 Myrmecophaga tridactyla | reverse complement strand
GACTGTCCCCTACTTTTTCCTCTATCTGGCTTTCTGTCCCTTCATCTTTTATAACACAGAATTCTGAGCTAAGGATTCTTATACCAATCAAAGTGTTCTCTTTAACTTTCTAGGCATCTTTGGTCTGTGCTCATAAGAATTGAGTATTTTCCAATGAGAGTTTCTCCCCACCAAGTCTTGATAATTTAGTTTCTATTGAGACCCATTGAAGCTGAATAAAAAGCTTCACTTCTTCTAGAGCATGCTCACTTTTTAGACCTCATAGAGCAGGAAACCAGAGGATGAAAGTATTCCTGGAAGCATCATCTTCAACTTCTTTCAAGTGGGACAGACTCCCACCTCAGGATCATAGGTCTAGACAATTCCAGTGACATGTCCCAGTGATGTCCAGTGTCTTTACTTCCTGTATTCCCAAGATATTGGGCTGACAGAGAGGAAGGACACCTTGAGAGCAGTGCCCTGGAATTCTGCAGGGCAAAACTCAGGAAGACCCCTGGAAATGTTGGCCCAGACATGTCTTATGAAAGGTGCTGCAAAAGGTTCAAGGCCCTGATTCTTGAGAGCATTGCCAATATTCTTCTGGGCATGGCCTGGGAAACCCCAAGAAGTATAAGTCCAGGTATGTCTCATGAAAGGTACCCTAAGAATGTCTAACACCTTTATTTCCCACATTCCTCAAACGTTGAGCCAATGTAGAGAAAGGACTCCTTGAGAATGTTGCCCTGGAATTCTTCCAGGCAAATCCTGGGAAAACCTCTCCCCTGGAAGTGTAGGTCCAGGTATTTCTCATGAAAGGTGCTGAATAGAGTTTGAGTTCCCAACTCCTTGAGAACATTGTCCTGGAATTCTTCTTGGCAAGGCACAGAAAATACCCCAGAGATGTACATCCAGACATCTCTGATGAAAGGAGACCCATGAATGGAGGTCTTGTGATTTTCTTCCCAAGATCCCAAGATACTGGCCAGTAGAAAGGTTGCCTCCTCTATTTCCTTTTCCAGGCACAGTGGGAAATGCCAGCAGTTAATATAAGCTGTAAGACAGGGAAGCATAGTCTCCCAGTGGGACTCTCAATTGCCATACCATTCTCCAGTCTGTAAGTCAGGGAGATTAGTCAGAAATTTCCTATGTTCACCTATATGTGCGTGGGTTTCTATCAAGACAAGGACCTGAGAGGTACTTGTGGCTGTATTATACCCAATATCTCAGTCTATGCTAGAGGAGAAAATCTTCTTGATCCTTTTTTAAGCCAATTAAGAGCATATAGTCAACTCTTTGCTAAAAGCCATGAAAAATGTACCAAGCCAGCTGACTGTAATAAGCTAAGTGTGTTCACTTCAGAGATAGTAGAAAATCAGTCCCTGTTCCAGGGCAGGTTAGTAGATGCCCTAAAAATATATACTAATGTAAGCCCAGATTCTCATTTTGCTGGGCACCTATTTCACCATCTAGTTTGTCTGATATTTGGAGAAAGCTGCAAAAGCTCTCTATGGGACCACAAACTTCCACCAATGACGTATTAGAAACTACTTTTATGTCTTTAACAATTGAGACAAGGATGAGGAGGAGTGAGCAAAGAGGGTTATGCAAAAGACCAGAGAATTGACTCAGCTTATTGCAGTCACTTTTAAAAGTGCCCTGACCCTCAAGGTCACATGATTTGTGTCTTTGAGCCTCAAGGACCTTTCTTCAACTGTGAGTCAGAGGGCCACTGGCAGAGAGAGTGCTAGAAATCTTGAGATAACACTCAAATTCAGGACCCACTGAGGCCTTGTCACAGGTTCCACCAACATGAGAATTGGGCCCAAGGACTGCGTTGTCTCCTGAAGGAGGGAAGTTCATCCCCTCGAGTCCTACTCATGGCTAGTAAAGAAGACAGTATGCCAAGGCTGCCTCTGGCTCTGATGATTTCATATCTCCCACTCACTACCCCCTCTCCTTTGTAGATGTGGGAACATTCTGGTGTCCTATCAAGTTCCTCATTGTCCCCAAATATTCCACCCCTATTCTGGGAATGATCTTCTTCACTTCCTGGGGACCATTGGCTCGTGTTTACCCACTTGTTTGCCCCAAACACCAACTAGATCAAAGCCTCTTGGCATCCCAAAGGAGATCCTTGAGCAAATAAACCAAGCAGATACAGAAGATGGACCATCTGCCTAAATTCCCAAAAGATTAAGGGAGCTGGAAATCTCTGCTGGAGAAACTGAGGCAGGGCTAGAATTAGGGTGCTGGCTGGCTGAGCAAAGGGCAAATTCCAAGAAGCAGTCAGGTCACAAGGATAAAGATCTCTCTAGGAACAGCAATAAACAGCACCTGGGTGCCAATGGACCCCACTTGAATGGATCATTTAAGATTAAGCATCTCAAAGGAGGGAGAAGGGTGGAGCCAACCAATCAAAGAGTAGATACTCTTTGATTGAGTATCTACACTCAAGCATCAGTGTAGAAGTGAAAAGGGGAGAGTAGTAAAATAGTTAATAAAATTTACAAAAAGAAAAAAATTGTAAAAGCAAATGGCAGAATGTTCACATTTATATTTGTTTGGTTTTATCAATAGAAAGTTTTTTTTATAAAAAGCAGATGGCCCCACAGCATCTAGGCCCCTCACCCCTCACCTCTTTCTTTGTAAGATTACCTTCATGTTCCTTCTCTGCACGCATACTTAACAAATTTTCTGCCAGCTTAAAAAATTAATTAAACTACTCCAGTCATAATGCAGAGATTCAAAGAATATATAAAAGCATAATCCAACTATATGCTGTCTACATGAGACTCACCTTAAATTTTAAGATACAAATAGCTTGACAGTGAAAGAAAGGAAGAAAAAACATACCATACAAGTAGTAAACAAAATGGAGCAGGGGTAGCTATACTAATGTCAGATAAAATAGACTTTAATAAAAAGAAATTAAGGGAAACAAAATGCTCATTAAATGCTGATAACAGGGAAAATAAAAGTGGAAAATGTATCAATTATAAACTTACATGCACCTACAGCAGAGCCCAAAATATATGAAGCAAAATAATGACAGATATGAAGGGAGAAATTGATGATTCTACATTAACATTAGGAGATTTTATTACATCACTTTCAGTAATGAATAGAACAATTACTCAGAATATCAATAAGGAAATACAAGACCTGAATGATCCTCTAAACTAAATAACCTAACAGACATATGGAGAACAATTTACCCAACAGAAACAGAATACACATTCTTCTTGAGTGCACATGGATCATTCTCCAGGATAAACCATATTTTTAGGCACAAAAAAAGTCTCAGTAAGTAAAAGGTAATTAAATCACACAGCCTGTATTCTACAAACACAGAAGAATGAAGCTAGCAATTAAAAACAGACGGAGAAATAGAAAATTCACAAATATGTGGAAATTAACATACTCTTAAACACCTAATGGGTTAATGAGAAAATCAGAAATTAATTAGGAAATATCTTGAAGCAAATTAAAATGAAAATACATTACAAAACTTATGGCATACAGCTTAAACAGTACTGACATGGAAATTTATAGTTCTAAATGCTTACATTATAAATGAAGAAAGATTTCAAATAAGAGACCTGACTGTAAAACTGGAAGAACTAGAAAAAGAAGAACATATTAAATCTAAAGTGAGTAGAAGGAATGAAAAATCAAAGATTAGAGTGGAGATATATGAAATAGAAAGCAAAAACCAATAGAGACTATCAGCAAAAGCAAAAATTGGTTATTTGAAAAGATCAATAACATTAGCAATCCTTTAGCTAGACTGAAAAGGAAAAGAGAGAAAATCCAACAATCAATAATGATAAAGTGGTTCATTACTACAGACCTTGCTGAAATCCAATGGACTCTAAAAGAATACTAAGAATAACTAGTGCCAATAAATTAGATAACTAGATGAAGTGGACACACTCTTAGAAACATACAAACTATCAACATTGACTAAAGAAGAAATAAAGGATTTCAACAAAGTAATTACTAGTAAAGAGATTGAATTAGTAATCAAAACTTTCCCAACAAAGAAAAGCCACATGACTTCAAAGGGGAATCCTACCAAATATTCCAAGAAAACTTAATCCCAATTCTTTCCAAACTCTTCTAAAATTTGAAGAGGAGAGAATACTCCCTTCTTTCTATGAGGCCGATATCATCCTCATACCAAAACAATATAAAGATACCACAAGAAAAGAAATTCACAGGCCAATATTCCTTATGAATATAGACAAAAAAATTCTTGGAGGACTGATCTTAAAACATTACAAAGTCACAGTAATCAAAACATCATGGTACTTGCACAGGACAGACAAATAGACCAAAGGAATCAAATTGGGGGCTCAGAAATCAGCTCTTACATTTATGACCAACTGACTTTTGACAAGGAAGCAAAGATCTCTCAACTGGGAAAGAATAGTCTCTTCAGCAAATGAGGCTAGGAAAACTGGATCTCCATTTAAGAAAGAAAAGGAGCACCCCTACCTGACACTTTAAACAAAATCAATTCAAAATGGTATAAAGAACTAAATATAAGACACATAACTATTGAACTCCTGGAAGAAAATGTAGGAAAGCATCTTCAGGACACTGTATTAGGCAATGGTTCCTTAGACTTTCCACCCAAAGCACAAGCAACAAAAGAAAAACAAACAAACAAACAAATAAATGGGATCCCATCAAACTTAAAAATTTTATGCATCAACGCAACTTATCATGAAAGTACAATGAAAATCTACACAATGGGAAAAATATTTTGAAACCACATATCAGATAAAGGTTTAATATGAAGAATATGTAGAGAAATCCTCTAACTTAACAACAAAAAGACAAAGACCTCAATTAAAAATGGGCAAAAGACTTGAATAAACATCTCTCAAAAAACATATATAAATTCCAGAGAGCCCATGAAACAATGCTCAACATCATTAGCCATCAGAGAAATGTAAATCGAAACAACAGTGAGATACCATTTCACCCCACTAGAATTGCTCTCATTCAAAAAAACAGAAAATAACAAGTGTTGGAAAGGATACAGAGAAAGAAAAACACTCATCCATTTTTGTTGGAAATATAAAATGGTGCAGACACTGTGAAAGACAGTTTTGTGGTTCCTCAGAATGCTAATTATGGAACTACTATATGATGTGGCAATCCCACTACTAGGTATATGCCAAAAAAAATTCAAAACAGGGATTCAAAGAATATCTTCACATTGAATTTCATAGTAGCATTACTCACAATTGCCAAAAGATGGAAGCAACCAAAGTGTCTATCAACAGATGAATGGATAAACAAAGTATGCACATTATACATACAATTGAATATTATTCAGCTGTATAGAATAGTGAAGTTCTGATATGTGCAACTACATGGATACAGTGAAAGTTACCATGTTGGGTGAGATAAGCTAGACACAAA
Source organism: Myrmecophaga tridactyla (assembly GCA_004026745.1). NCBI lineage: Eukaryota > Metazoa > Chordata > Mammalia > Pilosa > Myrmecophagidae > Myrmecophaga > Myrmecophaga tridactyla. The sequence continues at coordinate 10,054 of PVIY010029877.1, read as the reverse complement.
ATGTTAAAATTGTATCATCTCACTGATTGGAATTAATTAGAATAAGGAACTTATAGAGTTAGAGTCTAGAATATAGGTTTCTAGGGGATGGGTTAGGGATAGGGAACCTCAGGCCTATAATGTAAAGGGTTCCTATTTGGACTGATGGTAATAGTCTATTAATGGATGGTGATGATGTTGGCACAACATTGTGAATGCAATTAAGCACTTATATGTGTGTCTGAATGTGATTAAAAGGGAAGATGTGTAATTTTATATATTGTAACAGAATAAAATGTTTTCAGAGTCTGTGGCAATACACTATAATAACAGTGAGCCCTAACTTAAAACATGGACTATAGTTAATATTGTAATTATAAAAATATGCTATCATCAATCATATGTTCCACACTAATGTAAATTATTAATAATAGGGTGTGATGGTTAGCTTCTGGTGTCAACTTGGCCAGATGACTATGCCCAGTTCTTTGGTCAGGCAAACACTGGCCTGACCATTGCTGCAAGGGTATTTTATGTCCAGTTGACAAACTGGAAGGCTGTTGTATTAAATCATCAGTCAGTTGACTGCATCTGTGGCTGATTACATCTGCCATCAATTAATGCATCTCTCACAATAAGATAATTCAACTAGTTGAAGGCTTTTAGGGAAGGAGAGAGATTCACTGCTTCTTAAGCCAGCAAGCCACTCCTGTAAAGTTCATCCAGACCCTTCATCAGAGCTGCTAGCTTTACAGCCTGCCTTATGGATTTTGAGCTTTCCATTCTCACAGTTGCAAGAGACATCTTTAGAAATCTCATATTTCTAGATCTCTTCTGTTGTTTCCGTGTCTCTAGAGAATCCTAATTAACACAGAGTTGTATATGAAAACCTGTATTTTCTGCATGATTGTTTTTTAAACCCACTATTTCTCTAATACAGAAAAGAAAATCGTCACAATAAACTTGGAGCTCTGGAAAAGAGTCAGAGCTTTATGACTACCAATTAAATGCTCATTCAAGAAAATGTTGGCCTCAATAAAGTAGGATAATTTTATGGCAGTTTAACTTTGCTTATCTCCACTGACTTTCCAAGTGCAGTGGTAATTTTTTAAAGGCAGCCTGTGTTCTTAACTTTGCTAAGTATTTTTGGAGGATGCAGAACAGAACTTATTATCAAAGAATTGCTGTTGTCTGTTTGGTTGTGTGAGGATTAAGTACAGTTACAAAGCACCTAACTTAGTTTTGTTTAACTTGGAACTCTCTAAAGGTGGAAAAGTAGCTAAGCAGAGGGTGTTTTGGGAAAATACAGAAAGGCAGCCTTGTCACCAGAGGCAAAGTATCAGAGTTGAAGCTAAAAATAGACATACTGAATGCCTGGGAGAAAAAGTCAGTTGTTTTTTGGAATAAAGTTTTTGAAAAGCTATTATATATAAGAGAAAATCTGAGAAGGCACATACATTCTCATAACATACTTGAGAGTGCCCTAAAGAATTGGAATCCTTGTACATTTTGTATCACTGCAAAATGATGTATCATAATGGAAGGCAATTTGGCCATCCCTCAAAAGGTTAAACAGAATTAACACGTGACCCACCAAACCTTTACATGGTACATACACAAAATAATTGAACAAGTATTTACCACTCAAACAAATACTTACATAAAATTATTCATGGAAGTACTATCCACAGAGGCATTTGTAAAAAAAAAATGAGTGAAAAACACCTTCCCGTATGTTGAAAATATTTGCCATTGCCTAATTAGTTCATATCATATATTTGTTTGCATGCATTAAAAAATTTGGATTCAATATTCTCAAGCTTAGTGTCCCTTGTTTTTGCTGTTATAACTATATTTCAATCTTAAATCCCTAGATAATATTAACTTAGTTTTCATTTTGGATAGCCTATATACAATTTTTTGTGACATATAACTCACACATAGAACACTACTATTATACTTGTTAACAATCAAAATTAAAACTAGCCCTAAATTTCTATTTCTTATAAAAGTAATAATATTAATCTAAATAAAATATTTTGTGCTTACTTCTGTTTTATTAGAGTAGCTTATCTTAAATTGAATATTCTTGTTCTGTGAACTGTTTTAGTTATTCCTCAAATATACAATCATTCTGATGATGCTTCTGTCTTAGTTCATTAGTGGGGATAATGTATATTTAATATTCTGTCACATATGATTTAATTTATAAGCAAAGGAAGGCAAAATTCCAATTTAGATGTAAAAATTTGTACTTTTTAAAACTAGAAACTTGAGCTGGTTTAAAAGGATTATGTGCCCTAGAAAAGGCATGTTTTAATCCTGATCCATCCTGTGGAGGCAGCTGTTTCTTTTAATCCTCATTCAGCACTGTAGGTTGGAAACTTGATTAGATTATCTCCACAGAAATGTGACATGCCCAATGTGGATTTTAACCTTTGATTAGAGCAATAAATGTCAAAGCATATCACAACAATTAGTTGTAGAACAGATTTCAGAGCTTGGTAAGGGTTACAATTCCACAATTTTAGGATTTTACTTCTAGCTGCTCTAAGATACTGGAAGCTAAACGAAATATCACTATAGTGATTCAGGAACCATACTCATTTGTCAAAACCTACCTCCTCTGTATAACTGCACCATCACCTTTGTAGATTCACATTTTTATTACATTATTTCTTAAATTTTGCATCTCCTTTTAAAAAGTAATATTTATATTCTATTTTATAACTAGTGACATTATATATTTTTCCAGATTTTTAGCGTTCAATAACTATCATTTTGCCATAATTTGTACATATTTTCTGCTCTTCATTGTTGAATTTGGTGCTCGAGTAAATTTTTTTGGAAGTTTTTTTTTTTTTTAAGTACAGGGTCTGGGAAATGAACTCAGGTCTCTCCATGGCAGATGAGAATTTTTCCACTGAGCTACCCTTGCACCATCCTCAAGTAGATTTTTAAGGAATATATGAATGCTGTATTTCTTAGATTTTCTATATCTTTTGAAAAAAATGTATATTTATTTTTTGCTAAGGATAGTGAACATGAGAGATGACAGATTTTATTTTACAATTTACAGGTTTCTTGATTCATTGTGAAAAGAGGGCTAAATTGACAGGAAACCCTTGTTTATTTGTTGTGTGTATAAATTCTTTTTTATTTATTTTGCAGGCACAGTCATCATATTGTACATGCTTTTACAAATAAAATGTGTAAGGGAAGAGTTTGATTAAGCATTAATAAACAATGAACTATGGGCTTCCTGCATTCTCCAAGGCATAGTTGGGTGGCCCAGAAAATAGCATTCAGCAGGAGATATGATGAATATAGGGAACAGGACTTAAATCTTGAATCTCCTAATGCTTGATTCTGTTTTGGATATTGGCATCTCAGATGGTTCATCATGACATACGTGCTCTAGAAGGATAGAAACATTGACCACAAAAATCATCTCTTCAGAACATGAGCCAAATCACATTGGAAGACGTTGTTTACCTCTTTTTTCCTTAAGTCATAGATCAGAGGGTTAAGTACGGTGATAATTAAAGTGCAAAATACAGAGGTCATTTTATCAGTATCAATGGAGTGACCAGATTTGGGCTGCTACCATAGCAGATCCACCACTGTCAGATGAGAATCACATGTGGAGAAGCCTGGTCTCACCTGTGCATACCAAGATGACATATATAATGAGCATGTAGGAGACAAAAACAATCAGGACTAAAGAAATGACTGTGATACCTGCACAGATCAAAACCCATAGCTGTTTAGAGTGAATCTCTGAGCAGGTTTGCCTGAGGAGAGGCATGTCATCACAGTAGAAATGGTTGTTGCTAATAGAGTGGCAATGAAAGGTATAAAGTGAGGATGGTATGAAACAGTGGTATAAGGAAGCTGCAGCTAGAGAGGACCATTACAAGCTGAATGAAGACTTCTGGGGACATTGCTACCATACAGAGGAGGGGGTTATAAATGGCCAAGTATTGATCATAGACCATGTAAATCAGTAGCAAGTACTCTGATACCATGAAAGTGAGCAAGTAGCTTGATTGAGTAGCACAGGCTTTGAAGGAGATAACATTTTGATTGCTTAAGAAATTTCTAAGTATTTTGGGTGTAATGACAGAGGCATATCAGTAATTGATGAAAGACAGATTGCTAAGAAACAGGTACATTGGAGTTTTGAGTCAAGGTTCTGTCCTAATGAATCAAACCTAGGTTGCACATTACTGTGCAATGATAAATGGACAAGAGAACCACAAAGGGGGGTATATTCAACTCCTGATGATTTGTGAGGCCTGCAAGAATATTCTCTGTCACCTGGGTACAATTTATTTGAACCATGTTGTTTTTCCAGGATATCTAGGTGAGAAGGAAGAGGTTTTGTTACTAATTTATGGATGAGTAGCAAACTGTGAGCTGGCAATGGGAAAGAATGCAGAAAGAGATTTTTGTGGGAAAGGAGTATTCTATCCTTCAAAATCTATTATACAGACACTGTGAAACAGTCCACATTGCCTTAGTTTCCATTCAAAACATTTGTGTATTAAATTATTTAAAGCTACTACCTGACTTGTTAAAAATGTTTAAGCTATTGTTTGGATTGAAGAAATGTTAGCGTTAATAAAGAGAGTAAAACAAACCTGCACTGGCATGACTGGCAGAGCTGTCATTTTCCAGTGCAGACTTAAACTCCACATTATCACAGTGCTGACAGAAATACAGATATCTGTATTTCTGTTTTATTTCAATCACTTACCACAGAGAATTCCCTATAGGTGTTGCTATCTTCATAATTAAGTTAATAATGTAAAAACTGAAAGTGGGAGGGAGTCTTTATGAAAGGAAGAATGAGAAATTTTTTTTAGGTATTCATCTCATTTTTTCCTCATTAGTCCCTTTTATAAGCATAAAATCATTCCTTTTATTTTACATATGAGGTTTCCCAGACCACGCACCCCCATCAAAAGCAAACAAACAAATAAAAAATATACACGTGGGGAAGAAGAGCCTGGAGCAGAAATATCTGAAACAATGTCAAACAATTCTTGTGAACTATGGGAGGTTTCATGCCATCTGTTTCTCAATCAGGGGTCCCATATTCCTTATCATTATGCTCTCAATATTCTCTTATTTATTCTGTTGTTTAATAACATGAAAATAGTTTTTTCTCTAAGGCATGAACTTACAAAATCCAAGGCAAAGAAGTCTCATGTAATTTAAAAGTATATTATAAATTAGAATAAAATTGATCTCTGTTTTCCAGGAGATTTCATTCAATTTAAAAGTTTCTTTGAACTTCTTTAAGTTTTATGAAAGAAACACAGGTTCAAGGTTTATTTGGTGTATTAATTTTTGTTTTTTCCTAGTGTATTTTAACAGTAGATATATTTGCATGTCTTTCATATTTCTTTATACCAGTTTAATATGTGAATTATTCAATATGCAAATAAAACTAGGTTTGATAATGCTCAAATGACAAATGTCAAATGTTACATCTCCTTTGTCATCCTCTGCTCTTCTCTCTCTTGTTGAAAATTGAAAGCAAGGATTTCTCAAATAAAACTTGTACAAATGGAATTATACTTCTGGAAATTTCACTGGGGATAAATAATGTCTAATTAAAATAAAAGTGTATATTTCATCACATTTATTTTCTTTAAAGTTTATTACTATCCCTTGTATATTTACCACACACTCAATTTATTACCAAATTGTTAATAGGAGGCATGTTTTGTTGTTTCAGTCAACATGTTTATTGAGAAGCTTCTATGAACTCAACAATAACTTTCAAAGAATATTAATTCACCACAATTTTATCCTAAATAAGTTGTTACATTTCCCTCTGAAATTCTAATATAAATCAAATTTTCAAAGCTAATGATAGCAACATGGAAACTTAAGGAAATAAGGGCCTAGATGTCCATCATTTCTAAATCTCTACTTTGCATCTTTACCTTAGTCACTTTCTAATTTTAAGACTATTATTATTAGTGCTTTTTTAAAAAAATTAAATTATCATTGGCATTGCCAATGAGTGTCAAGTTTAGAATTTTTTAAAGAAAGTTAGATGTTACCTTGTGGAAATCTTAAAAATATCTTCCTAAGAAATGTGTATCCAACTCTTCCTGGGAGCTATCCATCAATAATGTATGTACAAGGCATTTGGTAGCAGATCTGTGCATATGTTTATATCCTAGTCAATCTGAATTAAATGGTGAATAGAGATGTAATGTCAATTTAAATTCTGAAGAAGAATGGACTTATGTGTTTTATATATTGGTTATGAATTTTTAAAAGTCTTCCCCATAGTTTTCTATTAACTACATTTCTAACCAGACCCGAGGCTATAAAATAATAAGGAAGGAGATAGAATCTTACATTTCTTTTGTCATGTGTATGAACAGAATACTACCACTGAAACAGAAAATGTAGCAAACGCTTAGGAATCACAACCTGATTGCATTGTGTGAGTGATAATAAGGGTATTACATACTTGTGGACTGTATGCTTCAGGTATTAAATAATTTTACTGTCTGTATACAGTTCTTTTAAAAAACTAGCAAATGTTTCCAGTACAGTTGTCTAGATGCCCCATCTCTACTTGTGCCTTGTTAGAAAATGCTATGAATTGTGGTCTAGTATTGCAATAGTTGATCAATAACTACAGAAAAATAAAACAAACAAACAACTTAGCAGTTAGGTAGGATCTCTGGACTAGCTATATTACTCTAAATTTAATAAACAGGTAATTCTTGCCAATGAAAAAAATATTTAAGCAGTCAAAAATTACATTTGAATCTCAAATTCATTTTTATTTTGGCTTAAAATATAAAATCAGGTTATATAAATTAAATAAAGAGTAACAAATTGAGGGCATTCTACAGAGGATCATGAAATGTCAAATGCACACTTTCTTATACAGGAGTTCAGAAACTTTATACAGTGAATTAAACATAAATTCACCCAAAGGCTTAATTCAATATCAAGTCATAGAATTTTAATTCATAGTTGGAACAATCGTTGGAAGTGATTGTAACTTAGGCTACACTGTTACATCATTTTCCTCTCTCTCATATTTCATTCCAGTCAAAGATATAGTACATGGTATCATGAATAAATATGTAATGAAGATCATGTCCAGTGAAGAGAGCTTGGATGCACAGTCTAATAATTTAATGTAGTAAATAACAGATAGCCTCTTTTGACATCAGACTAAATCAATATACCAATATTTTAACTTTGATCAACTAATGAATTTTTCTAAAAAATAATATATAATTCTTATTGTTAGTGTTTCTATGAGTCTCCATGCCTAATTAGGATTTTTAAATTTCAGAGAAATAAGAGATTCCAAGCATTTATGTAGCCTCCTTGCTCACTGAGGCACCTGTTACAGTTGCACATTCTGCAACTACAGCCAACTATCTAGAATTTTGTCATAAAATAAAGGAACATGAGCTAATGCCAAGTGGTAACTAAAGGCTTTGTCACAATATTAGTTTAATTGAACAAAGAATACTTTTTTCTGGGATGCCTCAACATTTCTTCTCCATAAATTGGGGAATTTAGAAGATAATCCTTTGGATGCTTTACTAATTATTAGAGAGCAGTTTATTAGTTAAGGATTTCTTTTACTAGTTTCTTCCATTCTCACTATTTATCCAATAGATGAGAACATTCCAATAAAAAAAGGGTTTAGAAAGAATTTTATTGATTTCATACACGTCTTACATGATGGGAAAAAAAATGTTATTTACTACCAGTGCATTGGTTTCAGTAGGATGGTTTTAACACAATGATGACATGCCATGGCCATGGGGAACTAACAGAGTTTTAATGACTCACAGGTTTGTCATAGATCAAGACTCTAGAATGTGGGTTTGATGTGTTATCATTTGAAAATTCCTTGTTTTTTTTCACTGAGACACATTCCCTAAAATTATCTTCCTGTATGGGTACACTCTAGCAATCTGCAATTTCTCAAACATGTTAGTTGTTTTAGTCTCAAACTCTGCTTTCCAGCAATTGTCTCTGCCCTCCTCAAAACTATCATAAAGCTTCTTCACTATCTGATAGTGGTTTATATACTTTTATTATAACCTTTCCACTAAAATAGAAACTCCACAAGAGAGGAACTACTTCACTCATATTTATAGTCTTGTAATTTAAGACATGGTCTTGCAAATTTAAGTACATAATAAATACTTCTGAAAAAGTATAATATGTAATTTACATATCTTCATGTAGCCTATAGCCATCTTGTTGAAAAGCATACTTTCTTTTGCTTTGTCATTTTATCTGATTCAAGAAAAATAATTAAACCTGAATCAATAGTCAGTGTTGATTAGCAGACTTTGATATTTGTTGAGGCTATTGAAAATGATCAATCCTTGAAATTTTAGTACTCTCCTCATGTACATGAAGTGTAGCGGCTTTATTTAATTTTACCCATTTGAGACAAGACCAAATAACTAGTTATTATTATTATTATTTCAGAAATAACAATAATCACATCATATTGCTAACATAGTCCAGTGATCTTGCCACTCCTCTAATGGAGAATTTGTATTGCCTCAACATTACTTTTATCACTTTGACTTGTCTAGGTGGAGTTTTCCAGTTATTTTCCACTTCTGTTAATCATCATTTGAAAGCTCTAGAGAGCATGAAAGTGGTATGCTTTGAGCCTTACCTCCTCTTAGACATTTCCACTGGGATACTGTTGTTAATCACACATTTCCTCCTGAGTTATGACAGCACATTACTATATGAGAAATTTGGGTTTGAGCCTATCTAAACAAAATAAATATGTAGAGTTCTTCATATTTAGGGGAAAGAAACACAATAAGATTTAGAATTCCTGGAAAGTTGAGTCTTTCAGTGAAATCAATATCATTTCAATAAATTAAGAAGTAATATTTTAGACACACAGAACAACTGTTGCAATCTGATTTTAAGTGGGAAAAATCTTTAAAAATAAAATATCCTTTCTTAAAATTGTAAGCAGAATGATCATTTACCCAAGAAGCATGATCTGTCTAGGTCTCAAATTCTGACAGCTGATAAAATTTCCACTAAGATTATAGGATTTATGACTGGCAGTGCAGGGCAAGCCCTGCCTAATGCACCTTGGGTTCTCATGAGTGACCTGTAGTCAATAAAACTGTCCCCTCTAGGAAATACAAGTGGATGTTTTTATCAATTGAAGGGGATTCAATCATGGGCCAGGTGCAATATTGATGAGAAAACTTTATTGACAAAGCAGAATTTCTGGATATCTCCGAGAGAGTTGTCAGAGAATTACTAAACTGGACAAGGCTGTAAAATTTATTGTCACAAATTTTCCAGGCAATGTTTGAGTATGAATTTGTGAGAAAAATCTTTCTTACTGTAGAATTCCCAATAATAAGCATAGAAAGAATAATGAGGGAAATAGAAAAATTAGTAATAGAGCTGCATAGCAAAAAATCTGCAGACCACAACCACTGAATAATGCTAAAATTAATGGGCAAGACTTTAACAGATAATTTGAGACTACCATGATAGATTGTGAAGGCCACTTTTTCTTATATTATATCATATAAATATGTATTTTCTGCATATTATGCAATTTAACTTTGTTTATAAGTAAAGCCAGCCCAATTTTTGTATAAATACCATTGAGGTATATTGAAGACAATTTGTATCCTCTCTTGCAATCCAATTATGCTTATGTTTATGCAGCTACATTTCAGGAACATTGTGAGCTTTGAATTAGCTATTTTAGGAGTATGTATACCATGGAAATCAACCACTGCTACAGATAAAGGATTTATAGCTCATTTTCCAGAGACTTGATTATTAAACATTTAAGAGCATAAAACTAACTCTCGAGGGGGGCCAAGATGGCGGCTTAGCAAGGTGCGCATTTTAGTTCATCCTCCAGAACAACTACTAGATAACCAGAAACAATACAGAATAGCTCCTGGATCCACGATAGTGACCGAACACACAGCGCGCCCAGAACTGGAGCAGCTTAGACCGACGGCAACTCGCCGGATCTGTGAGTTCCCCAAAGCCACAGTGGCCGGCG
>PVIY010029876.1:0-31566 GCA_004026745.1 Myrmecophaga tridactyla | reverse complement strand
ACATAGAAATTTGGGCCTGTGAATGAAAAGTAAGTATCCCTTGGAGCACAAATTGGGCCACGCAGGCAGCTGGCATCAGGGAGCATGAGCCTGGCAGGGCCCCGAGGAGGTTTATCCTTGTACCTTCCCTCTGGCCACCTTTGGAGCCTGAGGAAACCTGCAGCTGGTGACCCAAGGGTGGGCCTGTGTCTATTGCTGGCCAAGCCCAGAGCTGCAGGCAAGGGAGTCTTGTTATTAGAATAAACTTTCCATCTTCTTTCTGCATAAAGCCTTCATGCTGAGGATCCAGCATTCCAGCCCAGGATTGGGTTTCCTTCTGGCCTGCAGCAAGCACATGAGCCAGTCTTCATGTCGGCTCATCTCCCCTGCCCCGGCCTTCTCTTGCTCCCTGGCTTCAAGAAGGCAGGAGTCCCCCTCCCCCCACCCCTACCCACTTGCTCATAGGAACTGGGAGCCTGAAGCTGCCGCCCAGAGCTTGTGGGGCAGAGAGGGTCAATTATGGGTGGGCCAGAAGGAGCAGAGTCTGGCCTGGGGTCCTGAGGGAAGGTGCTTATCTTGGGCTTAGTGGAAGGAACGTTGGATAAAGAAACTGAGGCTCAGGGAAGTCACGTGTCTTGCTTTGTGCTCATTGGCAGAGCAGGTCAGTTTGTCTGGTCTCAAAGCTCATGTTTTTATTGCCACCCCCTCTTCCAGGAGAGGAGTCTCTCCACAGCCTCTGTGCTAACTGGCCCTCCAGCCTTTGCTTACACATCTCAAGTTATGGGGGTGCACCTCATATCTTAGGGTCACCTGGCCTATACTTGGGAAGCCCTGGAGTCTGGTTCATCTTCTGTGGGTCTCTTGAGAACAAGCCCTGGCTTGGCATGGGCTTGGCTATGGCTGCCCACCCCCCCCACCCCCCCGTCCCCGCCAGTGTCTGTTTCCCAGGGAATTATCCAACCCCTTGGTTTGGTTTGGGGAGAACAGCTAAGTCCTCCCTCCTTTCCCTGAGCAGTCCCTGAGGACCTGGTGCTCAGCCCTTACGGCTTCATTACTGAAGTACTAAGCCTCACACTTAATGGTGAAATCCTAGAGGTATTTCATTAGCACTGATTGGCATGTCTTAGTCAATGCAATACAACAAGAGAAAGAGATGAAAAGTACAAGTACTAGATACCAGGAGAGCAAGACCCACGTAGGCCCTGGCCTCGGGAGTACAGGGTGTGATGCCGACAAAGCATTTCCTCTCTAGTCTCTCCCTTTAGCCTTATCCACCCGCAAGGCTGCCTAAAGGAAATGGAGGCTCTGAGAGACAGGGAACTTGCCCACGGCTGCATATGAGTTGGTGTCATAGCTGAACGAGGACTTGGGCCCTTGTTTTTCCCAGAAGGTGCCATCTGGGTAATGACAGACCAGCAGCGAAGCAGCTAAGGGCGGGGAGGTGGAGGCAGGACCACTGTCTAAAGTGCTGTGGAGCAGAGGAGCTGCTGCCTGCTGTGTTTTGATGGTGTGCGTTTTGGGTGTTTGCTCTCAGAAGGCTTCATTGATTTTTCACTCTCCACTTCCCCTTTCTGATTAATTAACCTCTGAGGTGCAAGGGGCCAGAGAGCTCCGATCCCAAGCGTGCTACCTTCCCCTCCCCTGGCTGGCCTGCTAAGGGACCAGGTAGCTACTGTTCCAATCCCCTTTTGTTGGGCCCTTTTTTGTGAAGAGACATATCACAGAACACCACCTTTGGCATCGGTGGACACACTGAGGGACCCTGAGTGCTCGTTAAAGACCCTGCCGTCCACCCTGACCACTTGTCCCCAGCCACCAACACTCTGGTAGATGGAATGTCTTTCAATAACGCAGTTATTATCGTTGATAACGCAAGCCTCCATTTGCTTAGGTTCTGTGGATTTAGTCATTTCATTGACTCCTCATGACAACTCAGCAAGGCGGATACTTCTGCTGTTCTCATTTTGCAGTGGAGGAAACTGAGACTCAGAGGCTAAGCCACATGCTCAAGGTTCTCCAGCCAGCGGGCGGTGGCGTCTGTGCTTGAGCTGAGGGCTGATCCCAGACCCTCGCCCTCTGTGCTCCTTGAAAGCGGCCTTGATGCGGAAGGTGCTCGTGGTTATCGGTGCGACGGATGAATGCTTCCCTGCACGGCCAATCTTCGCCTTTCCTGTGTCTTCTGCTTGGCACGCTCTCCCCCTCAGCCCTCCTCCTTTGCAAGCGCAGCTTCATTTCTCAGGTGCTGCCTCCTTCGGGAAGACTTCCCTGACCCTGCAGGATGGGTTAGGCTGCCCGTCCTCTGGGTTCCACTGGCCTCCTGGTTGGGGCGCTCACAAACTACAAACTCATTGTAGTTTTCTGCTGACAGTCTTTCTCCCCGATTGTAGTGTCCCTTGAAGGCAAGGGGAGTCTCGCTCATTCTTGAATGCCCAGTACCCCGTGGCTGCTGAATGAATGAATGAGTACAACATGGAAACTTTCTTGGCCGGCAAGATTAGACCCCTGAGAGCCTCACCTGACTTTGGTTCTGCTGCCAGCTGCCATCTTGGTCTGCCCTGAAGATCAAATTCTGTGCCGAGTCCTGTCCTCAGCCCCTGCCTCTCAGCTCACGGGCAAGGGCTGGGTGGCAATGCAGGCTGCCAGGAGGAAGGGCTCAGTCAGCAGATCCTGCCCAGGCTTCTCACAGTCCATGTCTGGGCTGGACCCTGAGGGGAGAGTTGGTGGTGGGCTCTAAATCAGGCCAAGGACAGGGGCCCAGACCCACGTTGGCCACCCAGTGGTATGGGTGTGCCGTGGCACAGCACCCTGGGCCCCCAGCCCAGCCTCTGCCTCTGGACTTTAGGCTGAGAGCAGGGATGTGTCCAGGAACACCTGGTGACCATGGCATGGGTGTTCCCTTGTGGCCTGGGGAAGTTTGGACAGGTGGTCAGGTTGTAAGGGCTTAGGCTCCAGTGTGACTGAGGATGAGAAGAAAGGAATGGAGGCGAGGTATGTTGCTGAGGAAAAATCAGTGGGAATGGGTGACTGGGTGTGAGGGGAATGGCTCACACCACTCGGTTAGTGTTTGCGAAATTACTGGCTGTCATAGATCAGCCACTCCCTCCGTGCCAGACAAGCATACCCGATCCTGGTAACAACAACCCTGTGAGGTAGGCGCTGTCATTATCCCCAGGGTGTGGAGAAGACGGAGGCTCAGAGAGGGGATCCCCTGGACCGCAGAGCTGGGATTTGTTCGCACACCCCCCGCTCCTGGGGAGGTCGGGCAGTGGAGCAGGGGCGTGTACAGTGTGAGGTGGTGGTGACTCTTGGGGTGGCTTGCAGCTCTGGGGGGTCCTCCAGACTCCCTGGAACCCTCCCTGCTCTTCACGGCTCTGTTGGTCTTGGGTGGGGCCTTGATCATGGCAGAAGGCGGCATAGGACACCGGCCTTGGGAGCCCAAACCCGACACATGCAGCTGAGTGCTCCCTGGCACAGAAGCGGCTGCACTGTGTGGGCATGGCGCTGGGCCCCTGTGGCTGGCCCGGGGAGGTGCGGGTAGGCCTGCCCCACCCTGGTGGGTGACACTGCTGCCTGCAGCGGGGGTGGGGTGGGAGTTGCCTTGGCACCCAGCTTGGGTCAGTGTTCCCAAAGAGCAGGGATGTCTGAGTCCTGGGCTCCCAGAACAAGCCACCAACTGTAGCCTGCGGACCTGGGGTTGCTGGCAGGCAGCGGGCAGGGAGGGAGGGCTGGGGAGAGGATGAGAGGGCTTTTGTTTCCCTCTGTTTGTGTCAAGATGGGAATCGGCTTCCTCCCACTGAGAAGGCCTCAGAGGTGTAAAGGAAAGGGCAGCCCCCGGGTGGGCGGGTCTTCAGTCTGTCCTTTTTTGGCATTTTTTCCTGGACCTCCGCCTCAGCCACCTCCCTCCCTCGTGCCCTCCTGCCTCAGAGCACACCCTTCTCCACCAGACCTGTTGTCCCTGAGGCTTGGTTAAATATTTGCTAACTGAGCAGAGTATTAAAGCCAGCTTTGTGAGAAATCCCAGTTGGCTCCTGAGGGCTCTGCCTGCTGCCTTGTCCCAAATCTGCCTTCGCCATGGGGTGACCCAGGCGGCCACTGTGGCGTCTGAACCGAGATGACCTTCCATCCAACAGGGCTCGATTCTGCTCTCATCCATGGAGCACCCAGCTGGGCCAGGCAGGAGCTGGTCCTGAGAGAAACAATGTCTCAGTGGGCAGTCAGGGTTGAGGGAGCCATTGAAGAGAGCCAAGGAGAAGTACAGGAGCTGTGGGAGTGGAGCCTGGGGGACTGGGCATGCTGGGGGCATCCCGAGAAGGTCACATGTTGGCCTGGCGGAGGGGTTGGGTGCTGGATGGCTTCCAGGCTCGGACCCCACAGATGCCAGTTTCTCCCCCCGGGTACTAACATCCCACTGACTTCTTCTCCCCACACTGGTCCCAGAGGAGCTGAGTCACTAATAGGTTTGGTAGACTTGGAAACTTCCTCTCCATTCCCCCACCTTCATTTCCCCCCTTCTGTGTATTGGACAGCTTGGTCTTCAGCTCAAAGGGCCCTTCCCAGGTCCAGTGCCCTACTATCAGCGTATGTGACTGACCCGTAAGCGAGGGAACACTGAGTGGGGGGCGCGGGGCTCTACTTGTGCGAAGGTTGAGATAAGTGCAGCATGCGTTTATAGGGCTCGCTGGCCTTTTGATGGTTGCCTATAGCACCAAAAGCCCAAACCTCCTGAGGACTCACCGCACTCCTGAGGATCCCCAGCCATCGCGTGAGGCAGGGGGGACAATCATTATAGCCTCATTTTATAGACAAAGAAACTGAGACCCAGAGAGGGGTAATCACAGCCCAAGGCCATTCTGAACTCAGGGTTTGCTTGGTGCTCAGAGCTTTGCCCCAGAACACAACACCTCTGCAAAAAGCCCACCCTGTCCTCTCAGGGCTGCCTGCCTGCCCCTCCACCCCCTCAACACCTACCAAGCACCTTCTCTGAGAGGCCCTGTGCTGGGTGCGAGGATATAGAGATGCCACCTCTGCCCCTGAGGGGCTGCCAGTCGAGTGGGGAATGTCCTAGCAGAGTCAACAACTACTTCTGAGATCCCCACAGGCTGGTTTCACTCTTAGCTGTATGATGCTGGACATGTCACTCGACCTCTCTGAGCCTCAGATTGCCCATCTATAAAATGAGTTTTACAATCCATCCCTCCAAGTGTAGTGAGGGTTAAATGAAATCATGTGGATGCTAATTGTTAACATACACCTGGAACTGCCTCTATGCCTGGCACTGGGCTGTTACACGCCTTATCTCATGCTGCAATTATTGTTATAATTATATGCAATGAAACTGCTAAACACTGTGGTAGAGGAGATGATAGCTGAGTAGGGCCTTGAAGGCTGGCTAAGCTTTTGATTAGAAACGAGGGGAAAGGGTGTTCTAGCCAGAGGGCACAGCAGAGGTGAAAGCTGGGAGGTAGAAATACCTGCTGTGTGTAGGAAGTAGTGTGGGGAGGAAGCGCAGATGGGTGGGCTCGAGATCAGAGCAGAGCTTGAGCTCGATTCTGTGTGTCCGGCAAGTCCCCAGTCTCCAAGGGCAGACAGACCCATGGCCATCGCGGTCCAGCAGGAGCCTTGGCGAAGTGCTTCATGTGATTATCTTCTATGCTGTTTTCTCAGCCCTTGGACTTGAGGGTGAACCCAGCGTGGGTTCAAACTCCCAGCTTTGTTCCTGGTTCTTCCACTTGACACTGGTTGACCTTGGACAGGTCATTTGGCTTCCCAGTCTCCTCAATGGAGGTGATACCTGCTCCCACCTCCCGGGGCTGCTGTTGGGGCTCACAGCCATAGGGTGGCGAATGCCCCCTCCTCGACCCTCCATGCCTGTGGAGTGTCTGGCCCGCCTGCTAAGTTAGGTGTCGCTGGCCGTGTGCCTACTGAACTGTGCTGTGTTTGGTAGGTTCCTTAACTGCTCTGTCCCTCTGTGTTCTCTTCTGTGCGCTTGGGGGATGACAGAACCTCCCTCCTTGGCCGTTTAGAGGCAAGCCCTTGGCGCAGAGCTTGCATACCCGGGGCCAGGTGGCCGCTGTTATCAGGCCTTTGGCAGCCTACGGGCTGCCGTGTTGAAGGGGAGAGAATTTTCCTTTTTAGTAACTGGCCCCAGGGAAGGAGGGACCTGGCAGAGGTTCCCTCCAGGGCACCTGAGGCCCACAGGGAGGGAAGCCTTGTGGGTGGCAGCCACCTTCCCAAGGAAGAAGAGCTTTGTGCACATTCCCTTGTTGCTGGGACCCAGCCAAGGCCCCTGGTTTGGGCATAAACCTCCCTTTCTGTGGTGAGAAATCTCTGGGGAGTGTTATTGCTCAATGGGGGTGGCAGCTCCCTGCAGGAGTGGCCTGGATTGAAGGTCGCTGACTTCTGCCCACCCCTGCTCTGGGCTTCCTTGCCTCTCTTGCTGTGTCCCCAGGCTCTGTCCTGGGTGTGGTGGGTAGTGTCTGCAGGAGTCAGACCAGGAGAAGGCCTTTTCCTACAGTTGAGCAACGGGGCAGGTGGCTGAGGCAGTAGGTGGGGGGCACCTTTCTGAGGGAAGGGGCAGCTCAGTGGAAAGCTGAGGAATGAGCTTGGCAAAGTGGAGGGAAAAGTATTCCAGACCAGGTGAGCAGGCTGTGCAAGTCCTGGCAGCAGAGAAGAGCAAGCAGGGCCAGGCCACTCAGGGCCATAGGGGTGTGCTAGGGAGCTCCGCCTTGGTCCCAGAGGCAGTGGGAGTCATAGAAGGTTTTTGAGCACTTTCCATGGAAGTTCAGGTGAGAGCTTTGCTAAAGAAAGATCTTTCTGGCTGCTGTGTGTGAGAAGGATTAGAGGGGGGCAGGAATGCCCCTGAATGGAGATGGTACACTTTTAGAAACTGTGGCAGGCGTAAGATGGGCAAAGCCTTGCTGGGGGGCAGTGACCAGAGGTGCAGGCAGGGAGAGCTGTATTTACAGACTTTTTAACTGGCCACTTTTCAGCTAGAAACCCTCCTCACCCTGATGGTCTCCTAATGGGGAGAAGGGCATGACAGGGAGGGGAATGGAACAGGGTCTGTTCCACTCCATCAAGGTTCCAGCGAACTGCCATTGCTGTTCAGGGGCCTTGAGTGCATCCCCTCTTTAAGGGGTGACTCGCAGGGCAACCCTATCAGTCCCTTGCCCTCTCTGAGCACCGATCTCCCATCTGGACAGGCCCACTCTGGCTTTGGCTCTGTAGGGTTCCCAGCTGCTCGTTTAGGCTCTTCCTTTGGGCCAGCTGCCAGCTCCACTGGCAGCTGACGGAATTTGTCAATACTCCCTCTTCCTGGCATCTCACCAGAGCAAGAGCTGGTCAGCCTGGCTGATGGGGCCATCCACAGGGCCAGTGTTGCATGGAGCCCCTGCCCCAGAGGCTGGCAGTCCAGGAAGGTGGGGAGTGAGGTAGATTTGCCCAGACTTTGGTTACGTGGTGAACTTTAGACTCAGACTATTCTGGGTCTGCTTCATTTACAAGCTGTGCGTCCCTAGATAAGTCACTTGACCTCTCTGAGCCTCCGTGTTCACTGTAAAGTAGGAGCAATGCATGAAATAATGTGCAAACATGTAGCACCATCTCTGACACAGAGGAGACACTGAATAAACGGCCTCTGCTATTATGTGTCAATAATGTTGATAGGAATGGTTCAGTAGAAAGGCTCTGGATTAGGCACCTGATGTCAGGCACACTAACCCAGTTCTGTTGGGGACATGCTGTGTGACCGCAGAGGGCGTCACCACCTCTTCAATCGTTGAGCTTTCCCTGCCACCCCAGGTGGACGATGGGGATGGTGGCACTTTGGACAACTCCACAACACAGGGAAACTGAGTCCCTGCCCCCCCTCTGCCTCTTTGCTGCTTCCTCAGCTTTGAGGTGGGTAAGGTTGGTGTCTCCCCTGCCCCTTTCTTTCCTGTCCTCAGCCCCTCATCCCCCACTCCACCCCCACCCCATTCCCAGTGTTCTGGGAACCCGGCAGGCAGGTTCTGGGCCTGCCCCACCCTGCAGGGTGCTGCCTGCTTGATTTCATTCAGCAAACCTCTCAGCCCTGAAACCCTGAAACTGGGCCTGGCCTTGTGGGTGAGGTGTGTCCCTGGAGCCCACTGGAGGGACCGGATGAGCTAGGGACAGGGTTTGGCACAGTGCTCTCAGCTCAGGTCAGAGCAGGTGTGAGTGGCTCGGAGTCCTCATGGTCGACCCGAGGCTGAGTGTGATCTAGGCTGGAGGTCGTCCTCTTCCTCCCCACGCCTCATCGTCAGTGTGGAGTGGGCTTCTGTGCTCAGGCTCTGAGGGCCCGTGGGCTGGGGTTCGAATTCTGCCTCTGCTGCTCCCAGCCAAGGGACTTGGGCAGGAGTTCTCAGTTCTCTGGATCTCGGTGTCCTTGTCCCCAGTACCACACCACCTGCCCCTGGGTTGAGTTGAGGATTCAAAGGGGATGGTCCAGGTGAAACCGTTCACGTGGGAGGTCCGTGAAGAGGCAAAGAAACTCTTTAGTTTGACTTTTGAGGCCCTGAGGTCTCGCTTTCTGAATCCATTGTCAGAGGGCCTCTGCATTTCTCCCATCCTTGACTCAGCAAGACCCTTCTGCTCTTTGAGCTTCAGTTTCCCTCTGCCCAGTAGGCCCAGGACTCCATCCCCCACCACTTGGAGGTCTCACCAGCCCTTGCCCGGCCCCTGCTATCTAACTCCAGGCAGGCACAGGAAGCAGCATGATCCTTAACATTGTCAGTTTGGAAAATCAGAGATTAGCACTCTTCCGGCCTCCTTGTCTGCTGCTGGTGCTGGCCTGGCGGTGGGTGGGCCAGGGCTTATGCACCCTGTTTCAAGGCTCTTTCCCAAGACTAGAGACACTTTTTGAGCCCCATTAGTGATGTGCTCCATAAGGTTAATTGACCTGATCAGTTAGGTACTGGTACCACTTTGCAGAGGAGGAAACAGAGGCTCAAAGAGGGGAGGTGACTTGTCTAAGACCATACAGCTAGAAGGTGACAGAGCTGGGTGAATGTGGGGCGCATGTACATGTGAGGAGACTGTGCCCTGTCTGCAGTGGGGGTGGTGCTGAACTACCCCCACTTCCTCCTGTCCCCCCCACCCCCCCACTTCTTCCCCAGTTGCTCTGTCCAGCGCGGGTGAGAGCTGACTCATCAGCAGCTTGGAGGAGGTGCTGAGGCCAGCATCCTGGTCAGCTCCGGGGGCCAGGATAGCACCGATTAGATCATCGTTGAGATTTCAGATCAGCTGAGCTGACAGGGACCCACCCACCCATTTAACATATAAAATTGTGGCCCAGAAAGAAGGACAAGTATGGGTGCAGTTGTGGTGATGGTCCCTTGCCAGCTCTGATGACACTCACTCGCTGTGCAACCTTGGGAAAATCACTTTGCCTCCCTGAGGCTGTTTCCCCATCGTAAAATGGGAACAGTAACACCAGCTTTGCCTGCCTCTTGGGCTATTGTGGACCCAGCAAGAGAATGTAAATGCAGAGCTTTGTAAATTGAGAGGCTGCCGGGATGAAGATGCCATGTAGGATGGGGTCTCTGCATGAACAGGTTTTGGTGAGACAAGGCTCAAAACCCACCTCTTTTCCCTCCCAGGTTGTGCCCTTGAGTAAGTCACTGGGTCTCCCTGAGCCTGTTTCTTTGTTAGGATTAAATGAACTGTCGAACATGTTTGGTGGATGGGCCCACCTGGTAAATTCTGGGAGTTCTGGAGACAGAGTTAGGAGGGCAGCTGGTGAGGGGTCCCCTGTGGCCCCAGGAGGTACGGCTCTTGGAAGTAGGGCTCTGGCCGTCTGGGAAGTGGAACCTTCCTGGGATCCACAGCGCTCCCCTTTCCTCAATGGCTGCCTTAAAGACTTGACTCAGCTCCAACCCCGGAGTGCGTGTGTGCACACGTGTGCGTGTGTGTGTGTGTGTGTGCGTGCGCCTTCTGCCCTGACCCCCATGTCCTGGGATGTGGGCAGATGGACCTCAGTACCCTCATAGTACAGATGAGACACGGAGATGGAGGCAGTGGCTGCTGAGGCCGCGGAGCCCAGGGGTGACCAGGCACCGATGAGGGCCCTCAGCCCCACTCCCAGCCCCGCCCCCAGGGTTCATGGGCTGCCCTCTTGGGCAAACCAGGGGATCAGCGCCCCCCAGGCGGGCCCTCCCCTGGGCAGTCCCACGGGAGTGTGCCAATAGAGTTTTCTTCTGTGGACTGACCGAAAGAGTACTGAAATGGCCTTTCATAGCTCTTTTCCGGGGTTTGGTTTATATACCTATAGAGTGGAGATTTTTATTCACCTGAACTCACCTCTGGGGCCATTTGAACAGGGTGGGTCCTGTTCTGGGGTATGTTGGTGGTCTGGGGGAGCCCTGGGTTCCTGGGTTTGGTTTTCCTTGGACAGATGGACACACACACTCACACACACACGTGTGTCTGCGCCTCTGCCGTCCCACCACCTCACCTGTGCAGTTTCTTCCTCCTTCCTTCTAGGAGTTGCTCCTTTGGTCTCACCGTTATCTGTTGAAGACTACTGATCATTATCGTTATTTTGTGATTTTTGTCCTGGTTCTTAAAAAAAAACTTTGTTGGATTTTTAAAAAGTATAAAAGTTATACCTGCTAATAAAAATTTCAAATAATCCCTTGCCCTTGTTATAAACTGAGCACAGCTATGATTAGCAGTAACATTTATGAGGGCCCTGAGCTAAGCGCCTCCCTGGCAGCCCCGAAGTGGCTACTGTTATGCCCGTTTCCAGAGCTTGGGCCCTGAGGGTGAGGCGGCTGGCAGGGCTCCGTGGGGCGGGAGGGCATGGACTCCCCCAGCGGCTCCCTCTGACGGCCCCGGTGGAGTCAGTGAGTGAGGATGGAGGGGAGGCTGTGGAAGGGGGACGAGGCTGGCATACACCCACAAATCGCTCCTCCCCAGCGTCTCTGTGCTTAAAGAAGCTAGCTGGGGTCTTCCTGTTACTGGCCCTGGACCCCCGAAGCCGACCCTGCTCTGGAGGTGGGGCCCGTGCCCTCTGCCTGCTGTGGGGAGGGATGCCCTGCTGGGCAGTGGCCAGAGCCAGCACTGGAGGGGGCCAGCTGGATGGGGCTCGAGCCCTGGCTGCCTTGGCTGGCCATGTGGCTTTATGGTGGCCCCTCACCGGCCCCAGCCCAGAGTCCCCTTTGGGGTGGTGAGCCTCGGTCTCACCCCAATTGACACCTGAAATCCTCAGCGTGTGGTGTTTCCAGAGGCTGTGGGAGGGAGCAGGAAGAGCTGGTGTAGGCAGGTGTGGGAGAGAGAGAGGCCATCCGCAGATTGGAGTCATAAAATCCCTGCAGCAGCTGCAGGGAGTTAGCTGCTGCAGGGGCGGCAGAAGGAATAAGTGAGGTGCTGCCCGGCATTTACAGGGAGGGGTCTTAGAGGACCCATGGGGAGGGGGTGCCGGGTCTGTGGCCCCCGAGCTCAGCAGGCCA
Organism: Myrmecophaga tridactyla; assembly: GCA_004026745.1. Classification (NCBI taxonomy): domain Eukaryota; kingdom Metazoa; phylum Chordata; class Mammalia; order Pilosa; family Myrmecophagidae; genus Myrmecophaga; species Myrmecophaga tridactyla. The sequence goes on along the minus strand of PVIY010029876.1, from coordinate 20,119 downwards.
GAGGAGCAGCCAGGCCCGGCCCTGTCAGCCTGGCTTCTCCTCCTGCTGCTGCTGCCCAGAGAGGCCCTCGGAGAACCAGTTGGAGCACACCCCTCTCAAACCCTGTGCCAGCTGGGACCCTCCCCCTCCTGCCTTCCCAGTCCTGCCGAGACACCCAGCGTCCTGTGTCACTTCCATTGTACCCAGCATGTGGCAGTTCCTCCCAAGCTGTCTTAGGACACCTCTCAAAAATGTGCTCAGCGCTCCCTCTGCCAAGAAGCCCCCTGCAGCCTTGTTCCTTGAGTCTTCCCTTTCCACCTGTTCCTTTGCTGCCAAACCGCCCTGAGCGCACCTGTCCCCTGTGCTGCCTGGGCACCATCCTCGCAGCCCCTCGCAGGGTGCCTTTGCCCCCACCCCTTGCCTGACACTTCTCTGCTGTCCCACTGCCCGCCCAGCCACCTCCCCAATCCTTATGGGCCTGGTGCAGATGGGTTCTTGGTAACTATTGATTGGACCCCCCTTCCCCCATGTCCATACCCCACCACTGGGGCTCCAGCAGTGAGCAAGAGGGATCCAGGCCCACCCTTGTAGAGTTTGCGACCCTTAGACAAATGCTAGCATCCTTCGCTTTCCCCACCCACTGGCTCCTGAGCCCAGAGCAAGGTTGGAAGGAGAGGATCCCACACTTTCCCATCTGTTTGGTTCTGGAATTTCAGAGAGCAAAGAGGTTATCTAGGAATTGACCCAGCTCTATATAGTTCTTGAGTTTGTATAGCAAAAGCATGCCTGTGATTAGAGCTGGGTGAAACTGGGGGTGTAGCCTCTGTGATTTGTTTGCAGGGCAAGCGGGGCTGGGTCCCATCTCTTCTCTTGTGGGGCCACTGCCTCTTTTCCCACTCTGTTAAATGAGGAGCTGCCAGTTTTTGCGCGTCTCTCCACTCTCTACCCTGACCTCCCCCGTGCCCTGTGCCCACCCCCACCTTTACTGGACACTGGTCCCACAGTTTCATGTGGATAACTTGTCTGACTGCATCCCAACAAAATACCTGGAATGAGCTTCATCCCCACCCTGCCCGGCCCCCTCGCCCCCCTGACTGCTTTAGGCCTGTCAGCAGCACTGACCTGGCTCTGGGACTCAAACCTCGCATATTTCCTCCGGCTCCTGCCCTGGCAGGCACTGGGTCAATGCCTTCTGATTCTCACTTCCTCAGCGTTCCCCAAGGCTTCCTCTCCAGCCCATAGCCCTGCCCGACATGGGCCTTGACATCCCACGCCAGGATGCTGGCTTGGCATTGCCCGGCTCAGCCATACCCTTCCAGTCCTGTCTCTAGTCCAGACCCAGGGGTCCTTCTGTCCCCAGCTACTCCCTGCCTGGATACACTGTCCTGGCTGCCCTGGCAGCTGAGAACATGCTGTGGGTCAGGCAGACTTGGGTTCGAGTCCTGACACAGGGAGGGCGCTCCTTCCTGGGCCTGCTGCCTGAGGGTTCTGGCAGCATGTCCTGGCTGTGGGTCTGTCTGAGATGAGGGTCTGTCTGAGGACTGAGTATACACAAGAAGCCTTGAGGTCAGGAGCCTAGAGAGAGGCAGAGCCTTGCCCGTCCTGCCGGCCACGATGGTAATACCACCCATTCTGCTACCCACTGAGTGCCAGGGCAGAGTTGGGACAGAACCTGGGGCTGCAGCCATGTGCGCTGGTGGCTGGAAACCCTGTTCTTGAGTCTTGGTTCCGCCAGCCTGCTCAGCCCTAAGGCAGGAAAACAGTAGTGCTGACTCCTTCAAGGTTTTCACGAAGATTCTTGGGGATCAAACATGTAAAACTTGCCCAAGGAATGGTTCATCATTAATACTTAAAAAATGGTGGCCCTTACGCTGCTGACCATGTCATGGCCACCCAGGCCACGGCCCCAGTTTCTCCCACCCCCACCCTGCCTCATCACTTCAGAATAATTCCCATCATCTCTCAGAATGTTCTGGTTGTTTATGGTTTTTTAAAAAGCAGGCATTCAAAGCAAATTCCTCATTTGTTCTCCCCTTCCACCCCCCCAAACTGGAATCTGGACAGACCTGCTTTCACTCCAAGAAAGGTCCCTGGAGAGGGGTTGATGGGCCGACCTGCCTGTGGAGGGAGTGGGTCCCTCCTTCCTTTCCTCCCCTCTCCCTTGTCCCTCCCCCTCTGTCACTGAGATGGGGGTAGAGGGTATTAAGCCTGAGATCTGGGGTTCTCACCTCTGTGGGTGTGAGAATGTGGGGAAGATGCTCCATCTTCTTCTCCAGCCACCACCTCCTAGCTGGGCCCCAGGACTGCATCCCAGCCCTGCTGCCGGTGAGCTCTGTGACCTTATGCCAGGGACTTCACCTCTCTGGGTCTCTGTTTGCTCTGCTGTGTAGTGGAGCTGTTGGGAGGATTTAATGGTCTCTTCAGTACTTGGAGACCAACCATGCATGGGCAGGTCACGTCAGCTGTTTCTCCTTGGAGGAAAGACAGGTCTTTGAAACCTGAACTCCAGTGTGGTCAGAGATGGCAGGGCCTGTCCATCACCGAGTCCAGCCTCCTCGGGGTGCAGGTAGGAAACTGAGGCATGGAGAGGGGAGCTGTACAGTGAGCCAGTGCAAACCCCAGGTCAGAACCCAGGTTGCAGCTTTTCAGGACTGGAAAGCCTCTATCAAGGAGATGGCCCTCCTCATGGGTCATTTCCTCTCTGGGCATCAGTTTCTTCCTTTGTGTAGTGGACGCTGAGGCAGCAGACACCGAGTGCCTGGTGCATGCTGGGCTTGCCCCATTCAGAAGCTGCTTCAGCAGAAGAAAGCAGCCAGTGAAAGAAATGGGTTATTAACTTGGTACATTATTTAATTTTAGAGTGTTATTTTTTATTGTAGAAGGAAGCATGCTGGTAAAGTAATGCAAGTGCTATAAAAGTGAACAAAGCAAAAAGTGAAATTCAGTTTGCACTCCCCGGTCCTAACACCTAGAGGTCCCACCCTTAACAGTCAGGTGAGCGCCCGTCCCAGTTTTTTTCTCTTAAGTACCCAAGCACAAGTAATTTATAGGCACAAACAGGAACATTTTTCTTAATGACATTATATTCTACATGTGATTCTGTAACTTGCTTTTCTTCACGCAGGGTGGCCATCCTCCCTTCGCTGTTACACAATTTCCCTAATCTTTTTAGTGTTTTGGGTGAACCATTATTTATTGAATCATTTCCTATCGATGCACATTTGGGTTGTTTCCAGTGATTGGTGCATCTGTGCCTCATGTTCTCTTGTGAGTTGCTCGGTGGGGGTGGATTCCCAGGCATGTGAGCGTGCCGGGGGGGCCCAGCACACCCCCTTAAAGTTGTGCCTGTTGCCACCAGGCACCCTCCGGAAGGCTGCCCCACCCCCAGCCCCCTGCTGTGGGTTAGACTGCCCCGTTCTCCACGTCCTCACCCGCCCAGAATCGCCAGTGTGTGTAAAGTTTACCAGTTGGTGGTGGGGGCGGGGGACAGGCTGGGGAGTAGAAAGTCAGGTCTGCATTTGCATTTATTTGATTACTGGCAAGGCTGAGTGTCTTTTTCGTTTGTCTGTTGGTTTTTTGTGTTTTCTGTTTGGTGATTTCTCCACCCGCAATCACTGCCCATTTTCCTGACAGGTGGTTCCCCTTTTCCAAGGCGCACGCCTGATGCGTTTGCAGGAAATGCCCGATTCTGACCTGAACTGTCAGACAGAGGAAAGCCAGGAGCTTGTGCACATAATTTTACATGCAGGAATCTGGGGCTTTGTGGATGTCCCTCCCTACAGGAGCACTGCTGCGTGTAAATAGCACGAGGACCTCACGTTGCTGTCTGTCCTTCCCTTTCAGAGAAAACCGGGAAGATCCTGACCGAGTTCCTCCATTTCTACGAGGAGCAGTACGGCGTCGCGCTCTTCAACAGCATGCGCCACGAGATCGAGGGCACCGGCCCGCCGCAGGCCCAGCTGCTCTGGCGCAAGGTGAGGTGCCCAGCTGGCTTTGGGTTGTGCCCTGCCACCCACTCGCTCCATGGCCTTGGGCGAGTGACTTTGCTTCTCTACGCCTCAGTTTCCCGTGTGGCTGCGATGGTCTCCAAGGGTCCTGCCCGGCTTCTGAATTGGCAGGCGAGCAGACTCGTGTGGTCAGGCCCCTTTGCGCCTCATGGGCGACTCCCGCAGCTCAACCCCTTGTCTTAGTGCTGGGCCTCACGTCCAGCCCCCCCACTTTTAAGCTGGGTGCCTGTGGGCAAATGACCTCACCTTGCAGGACCTCAGTTTACTCCTCTGTAAAATGGGACGAGAACACCTCCTTCACAGGGTGGATGTGAGGGGTAAAGTTTCCAGTCACCTGGGTGTCTTCCACAGGGAAGGGGCCCAATGAGTGCCGCTGCTGCTGTCATTGTCTCTGGTCTTGTCGTTATCCTGGTACTGATAGTAATATCACATTTGCCCAGTAAATATTTGTCTAGTGAGGGATTGGATCTTGCCTGGCTCCAGCCCGACGGTCAGTTTGGGCTGGAGAAGGTGAGCAAAGCCTCCTAGGGAGGGGACCCTGTGGTTGGCTGGAGTTGGCTGTGGAGCAGAGGTGGAGAAGAAATGGAATGTGCTGGGCCCGGGTCTGAGGGCTTGGCGAGAGAGACCCAGCTCTTGCTCCCTTGGGGGTGGGTATGGACGCCCACATGGGCCCAGGAAGTCCTGTTGAGAGCGAAACCTGGGCTAAGTCAGTCCCTTTCAGTGACCTTTCCCCCCTGCCCCCCAGACTGTCAGGCGGGTGGCGGAGGGAGGTTGATGAGGACGGAGGGTGCCAGGCTTCCTGCACAGATGCCCTGGCCCTGAGGTCCACATGCCGCCCTGGAGTAGCGTCCCTCTGGGGACCCTGACTGGCCGGGTTCTGACACTGACAATGGGGCTTGAGCCCGGTCGGCCAGGCCACTCCAGTTCCTGGTGCTTGCGACCATGAGTGGCTGCATTTCCTCATCGTTGACTGCCCAGGCTGTGAGGTCCTGGTGACGGTGCCGTCACGGGGGGCTTGAGCAGCTGACTCATCCTCTAGGTCCCCGTTTCTTCCTCTGGCAAGCAGGTGCCTCCTTCAGGGTGGGGCTGAGGCTGCAGTGAGAGAATAAATGGTTCATAGCAAGGGAGGCGCAGATTAAGGGGAATTGAATTCTAACTTGCTCAGACAGATGTATTCCTCTCTCTGAGCCTCAGTTTCTGTGTCTGTAAAATGGCATTCAGAGATGAGAAGATTCAGTATGAGCCAGAGAATTCAGCAACTTCACAGAAGGGGTGGATATTTCACGGGGCTCTGAAACCCGGACAGGATTGGAATTACTGGGACGGCCTCCTGGGAAGCAGGACTATGTGAACAGGGCATGGCGGGGGGGCACCGGGGAGGTGGCAGAGCAGAAAGAAGAGACCGTGAAGGCCACAGACAGGGAGGTTTGGGTTTGCTTCACTCCCCTCCCACCAAATTCCAAGTGACTGTAAATTTGTCCATTTACCATGAAACCAAAAGGGGCGGGAATCAAAACAGCTCACGTCAGAGCTGGCCATCCCTTGATCTGGCTTCGAGGATTCCTTACTCTTTGGCGTCTTCCAGGCTGTTCCAGCCAGAGGCATTAACTTGGGTGGGAAAATGGCTCACAAGGCTGGAATGAGCCCTGTGTTTTTTTCTGGGAGAAAATATTTGCTGATGAGACTAAGGCATTATCCTGAAGAGAGAGATGGAGGGTGTGCAAAGAAAGCCAGGCAGACTCAGGGCGAGGACACCCACAATGAGTGCTTCTGGCTGGCCTCACTGCCCTCGCTGCTTCCACAGATCCTCAGAGAGACAGACAGTAAACAGCCATTTACACGATGAAGTGCCAGCTCGGATATGACCAGGGCCACACAGGCAATAGGGGCCTGACTTTGTCCGAATGCTCCAGGAGGGCTTCCTGGAAGAAGAGCTATCCAAGTTGAGGACACAACAGTTGAGGAAAAATTTGCTAGGAGAAGAGGGAAAGCATGCACAGAGGCTGGAGCTGAGTGTTTAAATGGCTTTCCCAGGATGGAGAAGGCAGGACCAGAGCTGGATCCAGATTCCTAGCCAAGAGCCATTTGTTCGGGGATCCCCGGCTTGCCTGGGGTGAGGGGAGGTCAGGGGTGTGCGCCCAAGCTTCTTGGAGTGTCCCAGGCCCCTTTGCTTTTGGACCCCCAAAATGCTGTTTTTCTCTGGGGTCATGGCAATATCCTGACCCAGTTATGGCACAGGGGTCAGAGGTGCCTGGCCTAGTTGTCTGGCAGGTACACACCTGTGTGGTGAGAAAAGGAGGCCTGGGACCCTGCAAGGCTGGAACTGCTTCCCTGTCTGGACACAGAAAGGGGAGAGGGGCTAAGGGTCACTAAGCATTTACTCTGTGCCAGGAGTGCCGTGAACACTCATAAGAGGTGCAGACTCATTGTAGGGTAAGAGAAAGTAACATGTAAATTGCCCATGCTCTCTGAGAAGCCGGGATTGGTGGCTCAATTTTGGCACCCAGGAAACTGATGACCATGGTAAGTCATTAACCAAGATCATATGGCTAGAAAAAAAATAATGATAATGATAATAACAGCACGTGTTTTGTGCAGGCACTGTTCATTTAGCCCTCGGGACGCCCCTCTGAGGGAGGTGCTTTGGTTATGTTCACAGATGTGGAAACTGAGGCTCCCCGTAGGAACCTGCGCCGGAGCCGGGGATCCGGCTGCCTGACCCCTGGCCTGGGCTCTAACCACCAAAGGCTCCCCCTGCGGCAGCCGAGAGCTGTGCAGATTCAGAAATATTTTGCCTGGGTTGTCAGGTTCCATTTCATTTCCTGTGGGCCTTCCAATTGAAACACGACTCTTAAAAATAAAGTCTTAAAAATAAAACCCAAACCCGCAGGCGGCCTCATTTCAGGCTGCCCAAAGCTCTGGGGGAGGGTGGGGGGTGAGCTGGACTCCGCCTGCACAGCTGCCTGGGCCCTGAGCCCCGGCGCCACCATCTCCCAGGGATGCACTGCTGTAGTCTTCCCTGCTCCTGTCCTGGGGCTCCTGCCAGGCAGGGAGGGGTGTCATCAACCAAAGTAGCATGGGCTGGGGGGGGGGCTGATCTTTCCAGAATGCCAGAAGAGCTCAGTTGCTCTTTCTTTCTAGGAAGGGGGAGTGGTTGAAGGACTGGCTTTAGTGTAGGCCTTGGTCTAAATTTAGACAACCCCGAGCTGCAGCTTTCTGACTTGGGCAAAGCCCCCTCATGGGGGCTGGGGGGTACCATTTATTTTCCTGTAAATATTTTTATCCTTGGGTAGGAAGCAGCCCACGGGGTCCTATTGTTTGAGCACAATGGGCTCTCATTTTCCAAGAGTGTTTGGCGTTTCCCCTTGAAGAGCAGCTGGGAGGGAGCTTGGGGTGGGGGGCTGTGAGAAGGGCACTGAGTGTCCGGATTCTCGGGGGGCCCGGGCGGTGCTTGGGAAGAAGGTGGGGGGTTGGGCGGGGGACTTGTTGAGGGACTGCCCGCATCCAGAAGCAGGCAAGGATGCTAGGAACGTTTAGACACAATGATGATTTCCACCCCTGATTGTATAAGCTAAATGTTTCTTTTTGCAAAAAGCACCTTATTTATTATAGAACATTTAGCACCTGCCGAGAAACAGAAAAGAACATTACCTACTCCTCCAACGCTGCCCCGCCCCGCAGGTGAGCCTGCCCCAGTTGGGGCACTCTGCCTTGCTCTTCGGCTTCATCACATAAGTCAGTCAGGCTCTGAGTCACCTATGCTCGTCACCAGAACCCTGGTCAAAGGACAGGCACCCCCAGATCAAGGACCTTGGCCCCCACCGAGGTTCAGGGAAGCTGTCCTGCCTGCTTTCAGGGCTGGGGGAGGCCGGTCCACGGCTGTGGAGCAGGTCCAGGGAGAGCAGTGCTGGGGCTCCAGGCTGCTGGCTGGGCTGAATGTCAGCACCTCCACCACAGTGGACGGGGGCGCAGGCTGCCACGGACTCCACAGAAGCTCCCCAGACCCAGCTGTATCCCCAGCCTGGAGTTAATCCTCCTCTAGCAGGAAACCCTGGTCCTGGCTGGGCCCTGAGTCGTGGGCCTGCTCCAGGCTTGCTGGGCTTGGCCTCACCACTACCCTGCCTGGACCATGGGCAAACCCTTCACTGCCCTGAACCTCACTTTCCTCATCTGCCAAATGGGCAACCATGCAGTGAGGACTCCGTGAGTTCAGGGGTGCTGCTGACTGGCTTCACCTTCTTGGGGGACCCCATTCCTCTGCCAGGAGATGGGGTTCCTGGGCCTCACTCCGCACCCCTCCTTCCCTCCCCAGGTGCCACTGGATGAGCGCATCATCTTCTCGGGGAACCTCTTCCAGTACCAGGAGGACAACAAGAAGTGGAGGAACCGTTTCAGTCTCGTGCCCCACAATTACGGACTAGTGCTCTATGAGAACAAAGTGGTGAGTCCCCCCCCCACCCCGACTGCAAGTGGCAGGCACTGAGCACCCCCCAACCCCCAACCCGGGCCTGCTTCTCCCATGTCTCCACTTGCTCCCCTGGCTGGCTAGTCACATTGTTAACACCGTATATCCCCACTCTCAATCTGAGGCTCCAGACCCTTAACAGCCTGCTGCCTGTACCTCCCCACAGCTGTTGCCAGAACTAAAGCAGAACCTCAGTGTCCCCCCTACCCTTCCACCTCCCCACCCTGCTTACTCTCCTGGGCTGCCTCTCAGTATGGCTTTCCAGCTGTCTAGGCACTCAGCTATCTGGGGGTCACCTGTGACTCTGACTTTCTTCTCATAACCAGCTCAACACCAGATCCTATCCATCCTCACACCAGTCCCTCCAAATCCCTCCATCTCCAGCAGCCCCAGACCTGGCCCTTCTCCCACCTCTGTCTCCTTCTTGGTGGGGTGTCCTGCTGCTCCTCTGATCTCCCCCATACTTGCCTTTCTCAGCAACCACAGTGAGCTGTTGAACACACGAGTCTGGCCTTCCTTGCCTCAGCTCACCCCTGAGGTATCTGCCCTCTCCCTCTGCTCCCCAGGCTGCAGTTCCATCTTTTTCCTTCCAGATCCCTCCCTTAGGAGCCCCTGCCCTGCCAGGGTTAGGTCTGGTCTGAGAAGGGGGTAGGGCTGATTGTTCCTTACCTTTGCTTCGGGCTCTCGGGAAGTCCCTCCTGGATGAGCCATAGACCCAGTTTCTTCTACTAAACCTTTCTCCAGAGCAGCCTAAAGGCTCAGCACCTAAGTTCCCCATTTCAAGGCAAATCCCTGGGAGAGCATTATGGTCAGGAGCAACCTCATACCCCAGGACACTTTCTCAGTTATAGCAAGCATCAGGGTCACTTGAAGTCTCCTTGAACAAATTGCTGGTTTTGTCCCCAGAGGTTTTGATTCCAGTAAGGCCAAGAATTTGCATTTCAGATTGATGTTAAAGCTATTGGCAGAAGAACTTTGAGAACCACTGCCCTAGAGGTTCTGAGTCACTTCTAGAAATGTGTTGAATAGTGACACCTGGTGGTAGGGTGCAATGTGGCAGCCCTGCTGTATAAGCTATTACATCAGAACTAACTGCTCCCTGCTCCCTTCCCCCATGTGTAAGAAGGCAGTGAAGCAGTGTCCAGGCCAAATCCCCCTGTTCCTCCAGAGGGGACTTCAGTGATAGGCATAACGTAGGAAACTGGGGGGCAGTTCAGGGTAATGGTCAAAGAGCCTCTGGAGGCAGGCAGACCTGGTTCATGTCTGAGGTCTGCTATTCACCAACTGTGAACCTATGACTAACAGTAGCACCCACCTCTTGGAGTGTGAGAATTCTGTAAAATGAAGCATGATTTCCCTTTGCATGGTGCCTGGTCAGTAATAGACATCCCACTAGTGACACCTGGTAGTTACACAGGCAATAGTAGCAGAAGTGAAAACAACAAGTCCTTGCCATGTGCCAGGCATTGGGCTAAATGTTTTACATGGATTCACTCACTCAATTCTCACATGGCCCCAGGAGGTAGGAACTGGCATTACCCTAGTTTTATAGATGAGAAAACTGAGGAGTTTAAGGTACCCTGAAGCGCCAGGATTTGAGACCAGAGCCTGGGCCTGGCTCCCTGTGCCATGCTCTCTCTAGCCATGGTGGAGAGAGAGGAACTCTTATTCCTCTTCTCCTTGTTTCTTTCCGTCCACCTCTTGGAGTGGCGCCCTGGAGCCAGAACTGGGTTGGCATTTGGGCTTGGCCACACCCTTAACCTCCAGGTACCCTCTCTCTTGCATCCTCCTCAGGCCTATGAGCGGCAGGCACCACCCCGAGCCATCATCAACAGTGCAGGCTACAAAATCCTCACTTCCCTGGACCAGTACCTGGAACTCGTTGGCAGCTCCTTACCAGGTAAAGGACCATCCATCCCAGACTGACATGCCCGGGGGGTGGCCCTGGGAGGATGGCCCTGAGCCTGGAGCTCCAGACCCCATGTTTACCAAAAGAACAGCTGGGTTCAGAGCTGTCAGCAGGTGCAAGGGACCTCCTGGACCCTTCAAAGGAGAGGCCACGTGGGTCCGAGAGGTAGGGGTCTGCCTGAGACCACCTGGGTAGTCGGAGCTGGTCCTGTGTGAGCCACCCAGGTCCCACGGCTTCCTGAGCCTTCTGTCCTGCGTCTGTGGAACAGGGATCTCCCCGCTCTGCCCTTTCTTCCTCCTTGAGAGACACCCGGGAGAAGACAACCAGGAAACCCTGCTTTGTAAATTGCCAAGTCAATACTGCATTTGTGAGGAGTAATTATTTTAGGTGCCCTGATTCTATCCCACATGGCCAGAGACTCCCTAGAGTCTGCTTCTCAGGGAATCCCAGGGAAATAAGGATCCAGAGCAGAGGCTGGCCTGGGGGAAGGTTATGCCCCAGACTGGACTTGGGAGTAATTATCCTGTGGCAATTGAGGGCTCGGCTGAGTCTGACCTTGGATTCCAGCGCCGGCCCTGGCTTTGTTTCTGCAGTGCCTTCTTGGGCAAGGTCTTCCTCTCTCTGACCCTCAGTTTCTTTGGCATCTACAAAACATAGGCACTGAGGGGAATGACCTTGGAGTGTTGTCGAGACCCTGCGAGGCGATGTGTGTGCAGAGCCTAGAGTGGGGCACAGAGGAGAACAGTTGTTTGTGTATTATCAGTAGAACAGTGGCAGTCACACCACAGGTCCAGTTATCTCACTGGAACTCAAATATCATTGTCCAAGAAAACAGAGAGAAAAATCTCTTTTTATTTATTTTGTGTCCCCACCCTTCCCTCCTCACTTGGCCTACACAGTTGAAATCTGAAAGGAAACCCACGAAGGTAATGCTCAGCCTTTGAACCTCTGAGGGGCTCTGATCCTGTTACTGGTGCCGTACACAGAGTGTGAGAACCTTCCCCTAAGGGAGGTGGATGCTGGTGCATTACCAGCTCTAAGGGGTGGGACTAAATGCTGCCTGAGAATTCTGGGGTTCCTTTAGCCAGGCTGTGGAGGACACAGCAGGCAAGAAGGATGCTGCCGTCCCACTGAGTTGCTGGTGACCCCGGGACAGGCCATCCCTCTCTGGGCCTGAGCCTGCCTCTCAGCGTGGGGGTCAGCTCCCTGCTGTCCTCTGGCTGAGGGAAACTGCAGTGGGCAGCCACGACTGGGAACTGTCTCCACAGGGACCACGTCGAAATCGGGCTCTGCCCCCATCCTCAAGTGCCCCACGCAGTTCCCGCTCATCCTCTGGCACCCTTCAGCTCGTCACTACTACTTCTGCTTGATGACAGAGGCCGAGCAGGACAAGTGGCAGGCTGTCCTGCAGGACTGCATCCGGCACTGCAACAATGGTGAGCGCCAGGCTGTGGGGGGGGAGGGGCCTTTACCTGGGTTAAATTGCTGAGTGGTGACACCTAGTGGCTGGGTGATGTGTGGCAACCCTGCTCTATGAGTTCTGATTTTCCTTTAGGGGTTGTAAGAAACCATCGTGATACCATCTCTAACCTTCTTCTTTTCTGAAAACATAGTTCTGTGTTGCTTAGAAAAAAACTTGGGAAATTATTCACAGAAGGATGTGGTTGCTGAGCCCTTGAACCTCGGATCACTGTCCTTGTGTTTGAATCCTGATGCTGCCACTTTCTAGCAACATGATCTTAGGAGACCAATTTACCTCTGGGACCCGCTGTAGGATGAGGATGATAATCCCTCCCTGTGTCTTACAGGTTTTTGAGGTTTCACAGTGAGAGTCATTCAGTGCTCAATCTGGATTGGACATTTACATTTTTCTTTACCATCAATGTGTAGGGTGATCTGGGAACTTCACTTCCTTCCTCAGAGCCTCACTGTTCTTACCTGTAAAGTTACAAGTTCTCCAGGTCGCTCATTCATTCAGCAAATAGTTTTTAGTGTCTACTCTGAGCCAGGCCTAGGGCTGGGCACAGGCTGCCTTGTGCAGCCAGCAGTCTCGGGGTGGGGGGAGACAGATGTTGAGCAGATGAGGACAGCAGGGGTGATGAGACACAGCTGTGCAGAGTGTTGGCCAGGAGCCTCGGGGAGCCTTGAGGTAGGGGGAGGGGTTGGTCAGGGCAGGGTCCCTGAGGAGGTGATGGCTCAGCTAGACCCGAGGGATGACTAGCCTCAGCATGCAGGGAAAGAGTTCCAGACAGAAGCAGAAGCAAGCTGAGGAGAGGTCCTGAGGTGGGAGCAACTGCGGGCAGCTCTGGAGTGGGGAGAGGGCAGCCTGAAATGGGGCTGCAGGAGGTCTGAGAGTCAGGTCAGGAGGGCCGTATAGGTCTCTAAGGCGTATGATCAAAAAGGCTTCCTTGGGGAAGGAACAGTCCTGCCCTGGACCCTGAACTTCTTTCCTGGTGGCCTGGATCCCCCAACCCCATCCTCCTATGCTGGCCTGCCTTGGGCACCAGTTCTGCCTGGTCAGTCCATACAGGCAGTATGTGGTATGGTCACTGACCCCTAGAGGCCAGGCCGGCCACTGCGGTGACTTGGCTTGCCCTACCCGTCCTACTCAACTCTGCAGAGCCGCCCCTCCCCTGCCTGGAATTTGCCAGGTGGGAGGAACCAGGTCCCCAGTCAAGCCAACCCCTGCCACCTGGGCTGGCCCTGATCACCTACAAAGGGCCTCCTGTTCCCAGGACCCTGGGGACTGTGGGGCTGTGACTGGGCGGAGGTGCTCAGGGCTCAGGCTGCCTGGCTTATCCCTCCCTCTTCTCACCCCCTTTTCCCCCTTCCTCCTCCTTTCCTGGCCCAGCTCCACCTTCTCCAAGTTTCCAAGGCTGACTGGCCATGGCTAACCTGACTGGGTGACCAGGGGAGGGGGCGATAGGGGTAAGAGGGGAACAGAGTCCACTGGTTCTCCATGTGTGTTTGAGGAGGATACTAAGCTCTACCTCACAGGGCTCTTGGAAGAGTAAAGGCATGGTCTGAGCAAAGTATGTGGCCCCACGCCTGGCACATAGTGAGTGCTCAGCTCGGAGGCTGTGGGAAGGCTCTCGGGCGTGGGGCGAGTGGGCAGGAGGGGTGCTGGGAGAGCTGCTGGGCCTGGAGCATGGGGGCAGGGAAGGAAGGAGTGTCCTGTGACAGGAAGGTATCTGGCTGTGTGGTTGGGGAGCTACTTTACCCCAGGGCAAAAGCTGACAAAGCTGGTTTTAGACGAGGTCCTCTCCTCCACCCTGAGGACTGTGGGAAATTTCTCTGCTTCCTCCAACTTGGAGGCTGGGTCTGGAAATTGTGGAGCCTGGGATTGCTCACTCCAGGGGCTGCCAGGAAGTGAGGGGTGGGAAGGAGAAAGAGGCCAGGCTGGGTGGATGCCAGTCCGACCAAGGGCCCCCCTCACATCCTGCATTCCTGGAGCAGCTGGGGGTGGCAAGAGGCAGCTGAGGCACTCACTGAGCAGAGTCCTTGGTGTGGGCCTGGGGTACAGAGGTCAGGCCTCTTCCTGTCTGACCCAGACTCAGGGATGCAGTTTTCCCTTATCAGCCTCGCCCTCAGGACCCCAAAGGAAGGAAGTCTGGCTGAAGTCACATAGTCCTGAATTTGAGCACTGGTGCTGCCATTTCTTAGCTGTGTGTCCTTGAGCAAGTAATTTTGCCTCTCTGAGCCTCAGTTTCCTCATCTGGAAAATTGGGGCTAAGAACAGCCCTTCCCTCACAGGGTTGTTTTGAGAATTAAAGGATTAGATGTGTGCTGAGCTCCTTTTCTGCAGCACAGCGCTCAGCCCAGGGCCAGGCTCAGGGAGGGAGCTCAGCAGGGGTGACCCTCACTCTTGTTAAACTCAGCAGCTCAGCGTACAGAATAGAGAGGGTCTCAGAGGGCACAGGGGCTTGGGGACTGGCCGAAGGCTGCATGCCTGAGTTGGCTGGAGCCAGGGCCCGGAATATCGGCAGTCTCCCTCCTGCCATCCCAGCCTTACCTTCCTGCCACCTGGAAGGTGGCCCCTGCCTTGCACACCTGACATAGTGGCTAAGAATGTAAATGCCCTGATATGGGAGAGGCGGCATGTAAATGTGCAGCACTGATTTCCCAGGCAAAACCTCATCCCAAGGAGACACCCCCCACCCTACCCCAGGCACTGGACCTGGGATTCCCTCCCGCTCGTGCTCTTCATGCCACCCAGGCTGAGCATCCCGCTGTGCCCCCATTGCCCCCGCTGACCCCCTCCATCCCAGCACAGGGAGCCAGCCGCTGCAGGGGTCGGGGCTGGGCCTGGGTCTCCCCTTCCATCTGCTGAGTTCCCTTCCATCCCTGACGTAGGGAGGGCTGGGGAGGAGTCTTACCCGCTCCAGAGAGGGACTTTTTCTCTGTGGGGGGTGACTCAACTCCTTGTCATCGCGGTGAGAGTTGGGGTTTCTGATGCACAGGCTGCTGTTTCCCCTTCCCTTGGCTCCAGGGAGGCAGTGGTCAGAGGCCCACGGCCAGGGTGACCCACTCGCTGCCTGGCTCAGTGGTGTTGAGCCACGTTCTTCCCGGTGTCAGATTCTGCAGCTCTCTCAGCCTGCCTCCCTAGCACTGAGCCTGGAGGTCCCTGCCTTGCTCATTAAACTGCTTTGACATGACGTGGTGGGACAGCAGAACCATCTGGGCCGCTTACATTGTCCCCACCAAGAATAGAGATATGGGAATATTATTTTTTCTAATCATCATCAATAATAACCCCCTTAATTTATCCCTTAATGAAATTTTTCTAGCATCTGTGCCAAACCCTTAGCGGGCACACAGCAGCAAACAAGACAGACTCTACACCTGCCCGCGCCTGGCAGGGGGCAGAGGACATGCGTTTCCCTGCCTCCTACTACAAAGTGTGATGCCGCCGTGCCCGCTCCCATCCCTCGGACGTCATAGTCCTGTCACCACCCCATGGCCCCTCACAGCTGATGCGTGAGGCCAGGCCAGGGGTCATTGTTCCCATTGTTCAGAAGAGGAAACTGAGGCCCCTTTGGGTTTGATGATGTAGAACAAAGTTCTCAGGCCAAATTTGGCCCACTGCTTATTTTCGTAAACCATTATTTTTTGGAACACAGCCATGCCCATCTGTTGACATATTGTCTGTGACTGCTTTTGCATCACAGCAGCAGAGCTGAGTTGTTGTGGCAGAGATGTCTGCCCTGTAGGCCTAAAATATTTACTCTATGATCCTTTACAGGAAAAGTTACAGACTCTTGGTCTATGGAAGTAAGGGGGAACCTGGACTGGTTCCTCAAAGGAACCAGCAAGGATCTCTGGGTGGCCTCTCGGAGGAGGGGGCCTGTCTTGTCAGTCAAACTCTCAGCCTGTTTGTTTCTGTACCTTAACATGGGGTTAATAGTGAGGTTCACAATGTGGTGTTGCTGGGAGGATTCGAGGAGGTAACGAGAAGGCAGAGGAAGGCTGCCTGGTGGGGGGTGGTGCGCTCCTTCCTATCATCACTGCTGCTGCTGCAATTGCTGTGAGGGTGGTGGGAGTCTCAGCGGCCTCTCCTGAGTGTGCGTGTGTCTTCCTCCCGTTCCTGGGCAGGGATCCCCGAGGACTCCAAGGTGGAGGGCCCTGCATTCACAGATGCCATCCGCATGTACCGCCAGTCAAAGGAGCTGTATGGCACCTGGGAGATGCTGTGTGGAAATGAGGTGCAGGTGAGGCCAGCAGGACTGGCAGAGAGACTGCAGAAATGGCTTGAAGTTGGGGTCCAGGGAGTGGGGCTGGGCACAGAGACGGGCCTCTGGGGAGCTGCAGTGTTATAAGGGACAATAAACTCAGATTGGGCAGGTTGAGGCCCAAGGTGGGTCATCCAGGTGGAGACCTTTTTAATTTTATTCATTTATTGAGCTGGGCCAGGTGCCAGAATGTAGCTGTAAACAAGATGTACAAGCTCTGGTCCTCAAGGAGCTCTCAGTCTAGCATGAGAAACAGGCATTCCGCAAATGAACATGCACACAATTCCACGTGCAATATCCCAGGGAGGCAGCATGTACAAAGGCCCTGAGGCAGGACTCCTGAGCAGATAAATGTGGGACCTCAGGAGAAAGAAAGCAGTAGACAAGGAGCAAAGGACCAAGCATGGGAGGAGGAAGAAGCCATGGGGGCTGAGCTTACTGGAATGCGGAGAAGAGCACGCCAGCCGGGCATGCTTCAACTCCTGCCATGACTTGTGCCTCCTGGTCCTAGATCTTGAGCAACCTGGTGATGGAGGAACTGGGCCCTGAACTGAAGGCGGAGCTTGCCCCACGCCTGAAGGGAAAACCGCAGGAGCGCCAGCGGCAATGGATCCAGGTGGGCCAGTCTCGAACCTGCGGGTGGGCGGGGCGCCTGCCGCTGACCCAGTGCCCTCAGCCTGGTGCTGACCCCGCAGCTCTGCCCACAGATCTCAGACGCCGTGTACCGCCTGGTGTACGCGCAGGCCCAGGCCCGCTTCGAGGAGGTGCTCTCCAAGCTGCAGCAGGCCCAGCCGGCCATGGAGGCGGTCATCCGCACTGACATGGACCAGATTATCACCTCCAAGGAACACCTGGCCAGCAAGATCCGAGGTAGGCAGGCCAGTGCTGGGCCCCTGGAGCTCAAACCACATGCTTCCAGGGCCAGGGCCCAACTCGATTTATTCCATGGAGACCTCCACCAGGCAGGATTCTTTTCCATGTAAACTTCGGGGCAGTGTTTCGATTCACTGATCATTTTTAAAAATCAAAACCCGATTGGAAGCGTTGTTCCTCCAACCCCTGAATATTGTTTTGTGGCTATTTCTATAAATCTCCTTTTCTGCAGGCCAGATTTTGAACATCTAAATTTTTGCCAAAGAGATTGAAGCTTCTACTTATCTTTAATCACAGTTTTTACCACGTGTAACTTTAGCAGACATCAGTTTAATTTTGTGATCTGCTTTCAGCAAGTCTAACTTTTCCAGGTCAATCTATGCTCTTTCTGTTCCCAGCCAGATGGAATCCTTTAGCTTGCTTGTCACCCACAACACATTTTGCCATGTGCAGTTTTAGCAGTTGTCACTTTCCTGCGGTTATTCTATACTTGTGGTGCTCGTTGTGAGTTAGATGGGAGACCGAGAGTCGGCATTTATTTTGTGGAAGAAATGGCATCAGCTGGGCCGAGGGGGAGGATATCAGAATATCCCCTGGTAAAAATGGCTCTGTCAGAACGCCCTGAAGGTGGTCAGGCCACACCATTCCAGGACAGGACCTGGCTCAGTTTTTGTGAAACCACATAGCTCACTGAACCCACTAAAATATTTTATGTATTTTTTTAAATGAAGGCGCGAGCCCCCTCCCAGAGACCAGTCTTTCTCCATCCCTAGCTAAGCAGAAAACTGCAGACACTTTGGACTAGCAGTTTTCTTAGTTTCTTGCCATCACGATTTCAGAAATATCAAGATGTATTATAGTGTTTACTGCATGGATTTATTATCTTTATGAGCCCGGGTTGCCGACGTCACCAGTGGTTTTATTTTAAAAAGAGGACACTACCACGCCCCTCACGTCGGGGCTTCTGGGTGCCTGGCAGCAGCCTTGCTCACCTGGCTCTCTCCGCGCAGCCTTCATCCTCCCCAAGGCGGAGGTGTGCGTGCGCAACCACGTGCAGCCCTACATCCCGTCCATCCTTGAGGCCCTCATGGTGCCCACAAGCCAGGGCTTCGCCGAGGTGCGGGACGTCTTCTTCAAGGAGGTCACCGACGTGAACCTGAACGTCATCAACGAGGGCGGCATCGATAAGCTGGGCGAGGTGAGGCCGAGCGCCGCCCCCGAGGGAAGGCTTCCGGGGACACAGGCGGCCTGGGCGCGTCTCCTGGCCTTGGTTCCGGGCTGCCCCCTCGGGGCCTTGCGGAGGGATTCAGGGTGGGCCCGCCCCGCCCTTCCCTGCCCCGCCCCTCCACTCCCCGCTCTTCCCAGAAGTAACCTATAAATGGAGAGGGTCTGGCGGAGATAAAGGGCAGTGCCCACGTGGCCAAAACTGTGGCCACTCCTGTTGGAGGCCAGCAGTTAGAGGAAAGTAGGGCTGTCAACCACCTGCCACCAGCCTTTATAAGCCAAGAGTGTTGCTAAATATATATATATATAACAACAACAACAGAGAAAGGAGTGAGGGAGTAAGGACAAACTCTGGATATAAGTAATATAATTAACAAAGAATTAAATCTGTACCTATCAAGTCGTGCACTCTACAAACGGAGAGGAACTGTCTTCTCTAACTTGCTCTCGGTTATCTGTGTGAACATCCTTCTACCGACCCCATTTGGGTTAGTTTTCTACCTTGATTCCTATGTAGTTGTCAGGCACAGATAAGAGTTTGGTCCTGTAATCTTAATTTCCTGCACCCAAAATTGGGAGTCCACAGACAGTAATAGTCATAGGTTTTGAGAATTGGAAGGGACCTTAGAGAGCCACGAAAATGCTCTCCTGCTTTTGAGGCTGAGGAAACCGAAGCTCAGAGAGGGTGAGCAACTTGTTCACAGTTACCCAGCACCCCAGAAGGGATGAGAACCCTTCTCCAGCGTGCAGGCTGGCCCTTCTCCCTGGTGTGATGCTCTGGACTGCATGCCCTGCCTTCAGACCCCTCCTGTCCCAGGCCTTCCAGAGGGCCTGGTGGCTATCCCTGGTGGCTCAAGTCAGCACCAGGGGTGGGAGTCCATTGACCCAGGCAAGGTAGGGGGATGGTGGGGTTACCTGGCCACTCAGGTGGTCCTCTAGTTCAGGCCCCACATGCCCTGCCTCTCTGCAGTACATGGAGAAACTGTCCCAGCTGGCATACCACCCTCTCAAGATGCAGAGCTGCTATGAGAAGATGAACCCACTGCGGCTTGATGGGCTGCAGCAGCGTTTTGACGTGTCCAGCACATCTGTGTTTAAGCAGCGAGCCCAAATCCACATGCGTGAGGTGGGCCCCGAGGCTGCTGCCCCCTGCTCACCGCCTTCCACAGGAGAGGCCCCTTCTCCACGGCAGCCTATCTGGCTGCCTGCTCTCCCATCTGCCTCCCTCCAGCCCTGCTACCTCCTCTGCTCCCTCCTGCTGCCCGTGCTCACCCATCTGCTTGGAACACCTGTCCCTCTGTTCACCTGCTAAACTCTGCCTCATCTTTCAGGTCTCAGCTTAGAGACCTCTTTCTGTAGAAAGCTCCATTTTCTCCCCGAGCCCCTTCCTGCAAGGCTTCACAGGGTGCAGGGCCTCTGTAGTTCCTGCCTCCTTGAGCAGGAACTGAGCCCAGATCCCCACCCTGTGCCAGGTGCGTGAGAGACACTCAGTAACCATGTGAGTGAGTGAACAAATGAATGAGCACACAAACCGTCCTCCTTCCTTTCTGGTGGACCTGGGGATTCCATCAGAGGCATGCAGGAAGGGGCTCTGGTCACTCTGGGGACTTCACATGCTCCCTGGTATCCCTGCAGCAAATGGACAATGCTGTGTACACCTTCGAGACCCTCCTGCACCAGGAGCTGGGGAAGGGGCCCACCAAGGAGGAGCTGTGCAAGTCGATTCAGCGGATCCTGGAGCGGGTGCTAAAGGTGAGCAGCCCCTGCCCCTGTCCCTGAGCCTGTGCTAAGTGTGGCCAAGTCTGAGCCCTCCCTAGGCCGCTCCAGGATTGTTGTCAGGGAGGAGGTCCCACTCTGATCCCAAATTACAGCTGAGACTACTGAGGCCACTGGTCTTCCGACCTCCTGCCAGCGGCTGGTGGGGCCTATTGCT
>PVIY010029875.1:0-31560 GCA_004026745.1 Myrmecophaga tridactyla | reverse complement strand
GAAAATATGGCCTATAAGCAAGCAGCTATCAAAACTTTATCTAATTTAAAAATATAACTTAAATACTCATAAGTAGTTCAAAAGAAAATGCTCCCCTCTCAGCATATCAAAGAACATGCCCACTGACCACCGGCATAACTGGTTTCAATGTTTCCACTGCTCAAATCATGGAAAAATTAAATAAATGTTCCTCTGGTTAGCTGATGTCCTGTATTACTCGCAGTGAGAGTAAGCCCCCTTTCCAGTTTTCTCCATTACCAATTGTTGTATCATGCTGGTCCTAGAGAGGGGAAGCACCGAGAGTCACTTCCACCTCCACCACTCTGGAATCTGAAGCAAGGCATTAATTTCGCGGAGCTTCAGGTTTCTCACATGGTAAATGAGAAAAATGAAGGTAACTGAGAATTGAGCATAACTTCCCACACTAAGACAATATTCTTAAGACGGAATAAAAATGAATAGTCTCATTTCCAATTAATTTCTTTTCCCTGACTACCTAAGGAAGATAAAAGATGACCTATTGTGAGAGCAACAGGTCTTGAGAGATGGCTATGTGGAAGATTTATCACTAAGACGCTCTCTGCCATTATATATTTCAGTTTCACACAAGAACAGAATGCCAGCTGAGCTTGGCCCAGAATCTTTTTGTACTTGGCAACCCCCCCATGAAGTCACTAAGATTTTATTTCACCCCATTTTAGAAATGTTTTCTTTGGATCCACCTTTGCAAACTGCAAGTAAAATATGAGCATAGAAAGAGAATTTATAGAACAGCCTACTCTCATGAATATATTTCTGCTGGACTTCCAGCATGCAGCTTACCTTGCCTACTACTGACCTTCCATGAAAAGTATCTTAAAATCACAATGAAGACAAAGCCAGACTATGATCCAGACACTGTTCAACTTACCAAATCCTTCATCTAATGGCATCAATAAGGCCTTCCCTGGCAAAGCTAGAGTCACGTTTTTTCCTTCTTTTTCCAAAACATAAGGATATATTGTTTAGGAATAAACAAATATTAAACTATTAGGAAAAGAGAAGGAGTGACTAACTCAGTTAGGAAAGAACTCTGGACTGGCCCTGGGGCCTGCAAATGGGGAAGGGGACCTCTTTTCTAAAAGTATAGTAAGATGTTATGTTTCCTTAAGCTGGGTGAAAGAAAAGTGACCATTTTTTTTTTATTCTTCCTTTAAAAATAATATATATTTATATATTCTTTGATATGTATATGAATAATTAGAAAGGTATCAATAGTTTATGCCAATAAAAATATGTCCTAATTTTATCAGCAAAATACAAATTGTATTTTTGCTCTTTTCTATTTAATGGTAGATCTCAAGGAGCAAAACTTTACCTGTCGAAGGTATAATTTCAAGACGTCACAGATGTCATGTGAACTAAATTCTGAAATGTCTACCAAGTGCATTCCATTCTCCAAAGCTTGACATAGTTTTTCAGTTTTTATTTTATTGCCACATACACGGTAAATTCCCTGGAGTAAAGGGGGAAAAATTAGCAAAATTCTGCTTCAGTACAAATAACTAAATGTAGATACTGAAATGCATTTGATATGCCTAATTTAATTTTTATTAGTATTTTATAGAAAAGCACCTAGTCAAGGCCAAATGAGGCAATATTTTCCAAATCTAAATAAATCCAGTTAGTTATGAAAATCAAAAGCATTAACATATCACACAAGCAATTACATTTTTAAAGTTTTAATTTTAAGAATTAAAATGTACCTGCTGCCCCAGGGCTCTATTTTCAATCTCAGAGGCACAAATTTTGAGTATAAAAGGGATTCCATCAGGCTCCTTCTTTGCAACCTGTGTGAATTCTGCTCCAAATAAGTGTGTTTTCCCTGGTAGTTTTTGATGACCACAAATGATGACTAAATTTTCCAAACACTTGCGGTGACATACCATGAGACACTGCAAGAAAATGATAAGTTTAAAATTGGTTAATTCACCTTAAAACCATTTACAACTGGGCAAACTATAGGTAAACTGGTAACATAACAAAAATGAGTTTGGAAGGTATTATTTGGGGTGTTTTCAATATACTTGTTAATAGCAAAATTAATACAAAATCATAGAGGATACACTATGGAACAATTAAATACACACCTGCCGAAGATCCTAATCAGTAAAGCTAATAACAAAAGAGTATAAAGTAAAAACATGGAGGGGCTATTACAATTTCTCCAGGGTCTTACCTCTTCACATTCAGCACCATGGAATACGACAATGCTCTCACAATCCCTACACTTTGTGGGGGATCTCAATTTACGAAACTTGTGAGTAAGCGCTGCCTTTGACATCAATGTTTTCTTAAATGTTCCAAGAGAACTGGGAACTGAAAACAGATACATGTTAGTATAGAGGAATTGTAAGATGATGGGAAAATTACACCCTGAAGACTGTATTCTGAATAATTTTTAGACTTCCCAATCATTCATATATTACAAAAAGCTATTAATGTTACTTTGTAATGTCAAAAATAAAGTGATAGTAGCCCAACATCGTGAACATAGTGAACTGTCCTGAAATACATATCTGAATGTGACTGAGGGAAACTTTAGGTTGTGTATATGGTAATTCAATAAAAAAAAATCTATGGAACTTCACTGCACAACCCTAAGTTAAACCAGGACTATAATGAAGAGCATAATCATAAAAATGTGTTTTTATCAATTATAAGACATGTACCACACAAAAGCAAGGTGTTTATAATAGGGTGATATATGAAAATTCTGTGTTTTATATACATGATTTTTCTAGAAGCTCCCAACTTCTCTAGTTAAAAAAAAAAGTATCTAATATACCGATTATTACAAAACACATACTTATCAAATATTTTAGCTATGTGTGAAAATTCATCAGCTAACTAATAAGATACTTCTAAAATAGCATGGCATAATGTTTTCAGAATCCACAAATTTACACTGTTACTAATATGCCCTTCAAAGGTTTGGGAAGGGAGTTATATCGGTGGTATTACATTCTACACAAAAAGCTCTATAAATGCTTTAAAGAAAAAAGCTGTAAGAGATTAGTTTAGTATATTGTTTGCATTAAAGGTAAAACTTTAATTCATTATAAAATTAATTAAAGGTAATACTAGCTAGTTACATGCCAATATTCTAAAGGAGGTCAGATCCTCCATTATTTTATAAAATGATGCCAAAATAGGTGTCTGGAGGTCTCAAATGTTCAAAACTAACTTTATGAGCTTAATTCTAGCCATTAAAGTACTTTTAATTCCTTCAACATTCATAACTTTCTTTGTCCTCAAGAAGTATATCTGTTTACTTTTCCTGCCTAAGTTCTCTTGAAGAGGCTTT
This sequence comes from Myrmecophaga tridactyla, assembly GCA_004026745.1. NCBI lineage: Eukaryota > Metazoa > Chordata > Mammalia > Pilosa > Myrmecophagidae > Myrmecophaga > Myrmecophaga tridactyla. The sequence goes on along the minus strand of PVIY010029875.1, from coordinate 28,214 downwards.
TCCAGAATTTCTCCTGCATTACAACCCTTTTAACAGTAAGTCACTGCATTAGGCTTATGAAAGAAGAAACTATCTAGCTGGCTATTTTAGTATCATGCCAATACCTTTTAGATCCAGTACTTGTGCTGCTTCTTTTTATATTTTAATTTGTAGCATTTTACTAATATACACTGTCAACTCATACTTGTGTATAATTGTTGGGATACATTTAAGTCATTATGATGCCTGTTGTATGATATACAACAAAGTAATGATTCTTCAAATTATACTATTTTCCTAATATCATGTGGTTTAGTAGAAACTCGATTCATGTAACTACAATACCAGCTTCTGAAGGAAAAGGTGGTTCTCTTTCATCTAGATCATCTGTGGAAGACATGGTTCCACTAGATGGAGTTCGTGGTAGTTTTCGATGAAAGTCTCCTAAAGGGAAATCAGGGATACAATGAGCTGATTACTTGTACAATTCTAGAAATGGGTAATGACAATATTTTTGGTATAATACAGGTCATACGATTTTATTAGTTTCAATGTAAAATTTTGTTTCCATTCTCAGACTTTGGACACAGGGAATTCTGACATTTATTCCTGGGAACAAAAGGGTATTTAACCAAATCTGACTTTTCCAAAGAATTTTAAAAATGGAGTATCATATATCTGAATGAGATCTTACCACCAACTTCTGGTGGTAAGCACTAGGTGTAAGCTCTATAGGAACAGGGAGTATTTCCTACATATGTTTCATCTCTATTATCTGATAGTGAGGTTGGCACAATGGTAAAGACGTTATTAAATTTTGATGAGTTAAGTTATAAATAAATGCATACAGTACAACCTAAAGTTTTCTAAAATATATAAAAAATCATTAGAACATTGCAATACAATAGTAACATCACATTTATGTTATTAGTTAAGATAGGAGACTTGGAATCAGGAACAACAGCCCAATGATCCCAGGCAAAGAGGTAAGACAGCAAATGACACTGCTGGGTATAGCAAAGCATGTGAGGAGACAGATAAATGAGGTTATGAGGTCCATGTGCTCCCTGCTGATATTAGCCAACATGGCTATGAAGTGGAAGAATTCACTTCACTTTAACTCCAGGTCTTAACAATCCTAGGTTCAGGGTTAGAAAATGTTCTATAAATGATTTAAACCAATATCCTTTCCCTAAAAGGTGTTCATAAGAGGTTTAAAAGGTGTTCATCTAGGTTTTGTGTCCCCAATGACAGAGAAATTATGAGGTAACGTTTCATTTTTGAACTATTCTAGTTATAAAATAGCTTCCTTAAATTGAACAGAAATCTGCCACCCTATAAATCCCAGCTTTTGGTCATCTTTCTCCCCAAAGGAGAAAGCAAGTGTTCTAACTCTACCAGTAGAGTTCCATTAATTGTAGAAAGCTGTCATGTCCCCCAGTTTTCTCTTTCCAGGCTAGGCATACCCAGGTTTTCACCCATTTATCATGGGACCCTGATTCTAGATTCTGGCCCTCCTCTACCCTGTTCAGCTCCAGCTGCACCTTTCTCAATGCCACATTCACAATAGGCCATTGAACAATTGTCAGTTGAAGTTCTTTAACGGTTCTTGAGCAGGTCATTAGTGCCCCATCTCCAACACATTATATGTCTATATATTTTTAAATTATACATTGAATTAGTACACGTTATATTTCAAATGTGGTCTAACCAATGATGACTTCAGCGCGGTCACCAGGGAGTCTAATAGCACTGGGGAAAACCTGAGTAGCTCTGGCCACATTATTTTATGAACAACCTTGTCAGACAATAGCAGCACCCATTCTGCCTTTGTCAACGTCATGAGCCAGTCTATATAAAAGTACCTTCAACAAGTTTTAACAAATTAACAAGAGTTAAGTAATGACAGCATAAGAACTTCATAACTGCATTGTTTTTTCACAGCAAATTAACTATAAACAGACAAAATATCCATTAAAAAAGATGTATGAAAGAAGTCACAAAAGACTAGAATGATTCCATTTATATGATGTGCAAAGGAGGACAAAGCTTAACTATATATATATGTAGTCAAACGTAAAGAAAAGCTAGGGAACGTTAATAAAAGTTTAGGATGGTGTTTTCTTCTGATGGGACATAGGGCAATGTGATCAGGGAGGTGCACCCAGGGAATTCCTGAGATATTGGTAATGTTGTATTTCTTAAGTTGGGTGTGAATATTTGAGAGACTATTTTATTATTTTTCTTTAACCTGTATATATATATGAATATACTCTTCTGTACATGTGAAACATTTCAAGATAAAAATAAGTCACAGATATTTTCATCTTTCATTGAATTTTCAGTTAGACTTATATACTTATGTACCTGGACTTATGGATTCCGAATCCAAAGATCTAGATTCACTGCTCCCTCCAGTGCTCTCAGAGTCACTAAACATCCCAAATGTCCAGGTTCTTAAAAAGGAAGGACCTTTAGAAGAAGACAATATTTAATGTCAAAACTTCACTACGGTGGATTTCATACAGCAAAATGCTGATATTACATAAAATGACAGTCAAATTTTTTTTAACAGTTACCTATTATTTACCATTAGATAGGCAATGTGCTTGTTATAGTGTAAATACAGGCTTATAAAGCCGTATTTTAAGGCCTGATTTTTAAAAAATTCCATAGGGCAACTAATTAAATAATCACATTTAAATAATTTTATCTTTCATAAATTAGTGTTTTCTTTAATGTGAAAAGTTACCTGTAATATCTGCACTGTTAGAACATCTGTCCTCTTCAATTTTATTTGAAGTGTTAGGAAGGCATGTAACATCTTCTAAAGAGTCCATATGTCCAAATCCAGAAGTTTGGGGACTATTTTTCAACTGTTTATTTATAGTCCTAAGAAAAAAACCCAAGTAGAAGTCAGCACTCAGAAAAATGACTATCCATGAAGTCAATTTTGTTCCATTTTCACAAAAATCTGTTAGTTTAATGAACACAGATAAATTATCAGGTACACATAATTCTATACAGTTTAATAGCTTATAGAAAATGTAAATAAAGCCTTTATTATTATTAATAATAATAATTATTAACCCTTACTCGTCAACTTTGTCTTCTTCAGCTGAATTTGTGGCCTTGACAAATTCACTGTATTCCTGGCCTGGGTCATACAGTTTGGCGCTGTCATACAGAGACAGTAAATTACTTGCGCGGGAGGCAGCCTGCAGATGCTGCATCTGGAAAAGGTTAACTGTCACCTATGGTCACAAAAAGAACAAAAGGCAAAATTACCTGTAATGTTCAGAATGCTAGGTAAGTATACAATTATTTCAAGTAACAGCCCCAATAAAAGGCCATATGGTAAAGCATACACTATTGAACATCACTGTGTTCCTATTATGTTGCCTTACATTGTGAAGGGTCTAGATGAGGAAAAAAGTTTTAATGTAATATGCACGAAAAGTCATTTCTAGCAAAGCTGGCTTTAAACTGAAAAGTTCAAAAATACAATCATATTTCCCTACTGGTTCATAATTTTAGGAAATGGGTTTACTTTTGGGGAGCCACAGCACTCTATTCTGATGGCCTGATCACAATTATCTAAACTCTTTATAAGTGAAAAATATGGGGGGGAAATTCCAGTTAAAGCAGTACCTTCATCAATTCTATAAAAATAGAAATGTTTTATTATTTAATCAATGTATCATGCAGTACTATTTTTATAGTGAAGTATTTTCTAGAAAGCATTAAAAACACATTATTCCATTGCGTTTCTATAAATGCTTAAATACTACCACAACTACTACTTAGAATACCAACAACAATAATAGCTGATATTATCAGTGTTTATAAAATGGCAGACCCATGGATACCTCTTAGAATGTAGAAGACATGCCTTAGATGGTGTGCTGGTTTGAATCTGTTGTGTACACCAGAAAAGCCAAGTTCTTTAATCCCCATTCAATACTGCTGGGTGGGAGCTTTTTGACTGTTCCCATGGAGATGTGAACATCCACTGAATTGTGGGTGGTAACTTTTGATTAGATGGTTTCCATGGAGATGCGTCTCTACCCATTCAAGGTGGGGTTGCTTACTAGAGTCCTTGAAGAGGGAACCACTTTGGAAAAAGATTTAGAGCCACCAAAATGGACAGACCCAACAGACTGGACAGAGCCCTGGGCAAGAAACCTGGAGAGAATGAGCAGATGTCACCATGTACTTTTACAACTGAGAGAGAAACCCTGAACTTCACTGGTTTTCTTGAACCAAGGTATCTTTTCCTGGATGCCTTAGATTGGACATTTTTATAGCCTTGCTTTAATTCAGACATTTTCATGGTCTTAGAACTATAAATTTGCAACTTAATAAATTGCCCTTTTTAAAAAAGCTGTTCCATTTCTGGTATATCACATTCCAGCAGCTCTCAAACTAGAAGAGATGGGCACTCAATCAAGGATCCATAAAGGAAAATATTAACAATTTGACTAGAAAGTTGTTAATATTGCCAAATAACAGATATAAAATAATTTCTGTAAAATAAAGGAGCCAGTTTTTAAAAAAACATACAATAATATAAGCATACAATAAAATAACTTATGTCCTCTTTCAAGAAACAAAGGAAGTTCAAACTACCTATGGTACAGTTTAAGTCAGGCAACTAGTTAAATTCATTTATGATCAGAGACTTCTCTGGTTAATGGTAAACTAAAATTCTCGCTTGATCCTAAAGGTAACTGTACATTTCATAAGCTTTCTAATCCCAATTAAAAACACCCATATTTTTAAGAAGCCAATGAATAAAATGGAATAATCTACTCATCTGATAAATATGTCTATTTCTGGATATTTATTAATACTAATGACTCCAACAATGACATACAGTAGTATCCCAATCTTAAAACTCTTCTCTATATTATTCAGTGTTTTCTCTTACCTTAGCAGAAACACTAAAGAGCAGGAATCCCATATTGAAGAGCCTGCAGGACTGCCTGCTGGAAATCTTCACTGAGGTGAAGTACCTCAAAACTCATCATGCCTCCACATCTTTTCGTACCTCAATCTACTCCCTGAGGCAGGGACTTAATCCTTTCCTACTAGGTCTCCAATTTGCAGCAGTGCATTAAGTGCTATATAAATGGTCAATGACAAATGAATAGTGGAGGTGTCATTTCTCAAAATCTCACTGTAACTTTGCATATTTCTTTGGTATTTTTGTTCCCTCAAGCATACAGGACTTCCAACCATACGCCCAATTTTTCATTTCCTACATCTAATTTTTAGTTATTCCCTGGACTCATGGATTAAAGTTTTCAGACATTCATTGAAATAGAATTTTCCACAGTTATCAAATCAATGGGAATAGTTCATCTCATAAAATTAACAATAAGCTAAAACAATTTTTGTTCAATATTATTTTCTATCCTGTTTTAAAAAAAGATTAGTTTTTCTCAAATGCTCTTTATTATTTTTTTCTGTTTTACTAACATTTATTTTCTCTTGTTCTAATTTTTCCCATTCTTCAAAGCCTAAAACAAACCTAATTTCTTTGATTTGATTAGGTCCTTAGCCACTGACCTTTGGCCATTTTTCCTTTATTTCATTTGGTAATGTAATTATGATTTATATACCACACCCCTCAATATTTCACAATTCAAAAGACCATTTTGATGTCATGAGTAATCCCTGAAACCCATGATATAATTTTGTATTTTGCTGAGCTTTGAATCTTCTTTGTATATCTTCCTTAAGATGGTATGTGAATTTAAATGAATGCCTTGTGTGTTTGTGTGTGTATATATATGTGTGTGTGTATATATATATGTTTATATATATATATATATATATATACAAACTTTTTATTTTGGAAGACTTTCAAACTTACAGGACAGTTACAAAAATAATACCCCATAAAGAGAACACGAACATAGTCCAATTCCTCCAGATACTCAGATCCACCAACTGCAACATTTTTCCACATTAGTCATATCATACTACCTATCCACCCATCCATCTATTTACCAATACATATTCTGAACAAATGAATATAGACTGTACACATCATGCTCTTAGAACACTTACTATTGCCATTTCCTACAAACAGGGATATTTACTTATATAACCATCTTAAGTACATTTATCAAGTTGAAGAAATTTAACATTGATGTACAGCTTACATTCTGTATTCCAGTTTTTGCATATAGCCAATAATGACTGTTTGAACCTTTTCTCCTTCCTTGTTAGATACCATCCAGGATTGTGTTTGCATTTAACTGTCATTATTTCTTGAGTCCAAACCCACTGATGTACTGTTACATTTTATGTATGTCTCTTAGATCTCAAGGCAAACAGTGGAGTTACAAACCAAAAATACAATGCTATGGACATTTATATTTACCCATGTCATCACCCTCACTGGAGCTCATTCCTACATGTGGCTTCCATCTATTATTAAGCTTTCCTTGCAACTAACCTGCAGAACTCTCTTCAGCATCTCTTTTGGGGCCCATGTGGTGGTGATGAACTCCCTCAGTTTCTGTTAATCTGGGAATATCTTAATCTCTTCCTCATTTTTTTTTTCCCCCCACAGGCAGGCACCAGGAATCGAACCCAGGTCTCAGGCATGGCAGGCAGAAGTAGCCTGCCCTCTCCCTCATTTTTGAAAGACAGTTTTGTCAAATATAGAATTCTTGGTAGGCAATTTTTTTTTGCTTTCTGTGCTTTAAATATCCTACTAGTTGATTCTCACTTGCAGCTTTCAGAATTCTGCATTTATTTTTGGCATTTGACAGTATGATTATAATATGCCATGGTTAGGCTCTACTTGAGTATAACTTGTTTAGACTTTGTTGAGCATCTTGGATGTATGTATATTCATATCTTTCACTAAATTTTGGGAGTTTTCAACCATTATTTCTTTGACTCTTCTTCTTTCTTACTCTTTCTCCTCTTCTGGGTCTTATATTGGTAAGCTTGATGGTGTCCCACAGATTCCTCAGGTTCTGTTCACTTTTCTTCATTTTGTTCCCCAAACTGGATGATTTTAATTATTATATTAAAGTGCTCTGATTCTTTCTTCTCCCAGCTTCAGTCTGCTGTTGAACCCCTCTAGGGAAGTTTCAACCTCTGTTACTGTGGTCTTCAGTTCTGTTTGGTTCTTTTCCATAATTTACATCTATTTATATTCTCTTCGCATTAATCTATCATTTTCCTGATTTCATTTAGTCCTTCTGTCCATGTTTTACTTTAGTTCTTTGAACATATTTAAAAACATTTTCAAAAATGTCTTTGTCTGGTATGTCAGTATTGGTGCTTTAATCTTCTTCTTTGCCTGGGTCATTGCACCCTATACCTTTGCATATTTTGTAACCTTTTTAAAAAACCTGGACATTTTGATATTTTAGTAAGTTAACTAACATCTTTTTGTTAAACTTGTATCCAGCTAGTGTTATGACAGAGCTTTCCTTGAATTCCAGGAGCTAACAAAACAAAAATAGAAGGAAAAGGAAATAATACCTCTCTCAGTCTTTGCAGATTATTGATCTGTATGTGTGTTCTCCTTCAGGACTTAGCCATGTAATGATTTTGGAGAACAGTTCCCAAGTCAAAATGTAAGGGCCTCCTTGATCCTTTCTGTCCATGGGTCTTAGGCATGTACATGTGGCCCTAAGAACTCACCCCATCCCCCACCCCCATTTACGCAGATAAGAATGTTTCCTCATGATTCTGGGCACTGAACTATAGGTCCTACAGCTAGGAATCCCTTGTCCCAGGAAGCATGACGTGCTTCCTACAGTGTTTTGCAAGAGAGCTGTGAGTCCCTCCACAGCCCACAGCATCACGACAACCCATGCATGGTAAATTCTGGAATGGTAGATTGAGCCAGACAAACAAGCCTCTGGTGTGCCTGTGGGTTATTCTATCCCCTCTGGTACTGGAACCAGGAATCCACACTGGAAGCATGGGCCAGCTCTATGCCAAGCCAATGAAGAGTAGGGGAGGTAGCAGCCAGGGTGCCAGGAAATCTAACTGCTTCTAAGTAGCCTTTTTTGGATTCAGCACTCTCCCTATTATTGCAGTTCTTTAAATATTCTCTGGAGCTTTGAGAAAGACATTTTTGCCAGTTGTTGCTAGCTGTTCAAAGCTTCTGCAGGGGGACAGAGATCTGAGGCATCTCCCTCAGCCATCTTGACTGGGGCAAGCTGCCTTGCATCTTTATACCACAAAATGTTTTGTTTTCTCTGTGATTGCATATGCAATGCTACATCTTACAGTGAAAACAAATAAAAATTAAAAACTATTTGAGGGATGATACTGAAACATAAATCACCCTAATCCCAAATTCTTCTGATTTTGATGGTGGGGAAGAAATTAAAAAAAAAAAAAAGGCTAATAAAGCCATAGTTCTAACGTAGAAAATAGTATCTATAGTCAATAATTGAGTTTTGAATTTGGTATTTTCTCAGATTTCCATGTACATAATTCCACATGATCCATATGAAAACAAGTAAACTAATTCATTAAACTGGTTTAAAAAAGAACTCTAGCCAATAAAATATATATATAAAATTCTCTACAAACTGTCTCAATACCTTAATTCTGCAGTGATTCCCATGACTTTGGGGACTGTCCAAGTTTGAGAAACTTTAACCTCAAGGTGTATGGTATAAACCGATAGATATTGTTCACCAGATTTTCAGAGGTGTTACTTCTCTCTCCCCAAATAGATGGCCCACTCCTTGAGAGCAGGTGTATTTCTTATATTTATTTTATATAATTAGTAGGAATCAAAAAGAATTTATCAACAAAATTTGGAAACTACTTATTTCTGTAACATCAAAGAAAGAAAATCCTAGTTGTCGGATCCAATTATATCATTTTTTAAGAGGGATATAGAAAAACAAAGTTGCAGGCTGGTGAGAGAACTTAAAATTGTATCATATGAAAAAAAAGGAATTATATTTAGGGATGTCTAGTCTGAGAAAATAGATCCAGAGGAAGAAAATAATAATTATCTTTAAAATATTTATAAGTGTTTTCTCATAAAAGAGGGATTATATCAATCTAGCATGAACAAAAGACATATAAGAAAACAAAATTTTTAGCTCGATAAAAAACATAAACCCAGGCTGAATAACTTATTCAACGAGATAGAATATTTAAGAGCATAGGATCTGAAGTCATTTGATGATGTTCTATCCAAGTTTACAAGTTCCATATGGTGACCCCTATCAACTTATTTATAACTTCTCTAAAACTAGTGGTTTTCAAAGATTAAAGTGCAAATGAATTACCTTACAGATTCTGATTCTGTAGGTCTGGGTTGTAACCCAGTGTTCTGCATTTCTTACAAGTTCCCAAAATACTGCGAATATGAGTGGTCGAAGGACAACATTTTGAGAAGAAAGGCTTTCTAGATTTCAGTTCCCTCATTAATAAATGTAACTAAAGACAATTATACTCTCTTGAATGGATTTTGTGAGAATTAAATGAGGTAATGTAGGCAAAGAGCTTAATGCAACGGCAGGAACACATACTCAATCTGAGCTACTATCAGCTGTTTGAGGTAAAAGGATTTATATAAAAGGCAAACAGTTGTTAACTGATTTTAATGTAAGTTTGAATCCTGAGGTTTTATAATTCTTTGAAATTATTTTATTAAAATTGATATTACAAATCAATCACATATTAAAAATCTGATAAATGAATGAGATAAAACTTTGAACACTCAAAAATATTTTAAGGAAGGGCTTGGACTCTGATGAAATAAGCTTACCTTATCCAGTCTCCCACCAAATTCACCAAAAATGCTACAAAAGGATGCATTTATCAGCTATCTGAGGACTGAAATGTAAATGGTAGGTGGTGGAATGTGAAGAAAACTAGATTTCAAGGTGTGAATGATCCAGTGCTACATTTCCTGGTGCTGTTTTGTTTTGGGCTACCATATTTCCCAGGCAGAACCTCAGTTCATATTCAATGATAGTCCAATTTCCGGAACTTCAAACTGGGTGTGGATAGAAAGCGCTCCAAGGGGCCTCCTCTTTCTGGTCTTTAAAGTGGGAAGGGAGTGGGGACATGTGACTGACAGAGTGGGAAAGTGGGGGTCTCTTTTGTTTTTATCTCTGTCCTAACCATTGAGCCTAAACAGAGAGCAGAGAGACATAGACATCTGGAGATGCTTAGAGAGCCGATATGCAAAGCCACTTGTATTGGAAGCTGAAAGCAATGCAACTTGGGAGCAAAGGACCAAGAGACGCCAGTCATGGGCTTTCCAGCTGATAAAGAAACCCTGGACATGAACGGATTTTCTTGAGTGAAGATATTCTCTTGTTAAAGCCTTAATCTGGACATTTTTATAGCCTTTGAACTGCAAACTTGTAACTTAATGAATTCCCTTTTCAAAAGCCAATCCACTTCTGGTATTTTGTATTTCGGGAACATTAGCTAATTGAAACAGATAATACCGTATTTTTAGTGTTAGAACAACTGGACATTCATATACAATACATAAACTTTGTCCTATAGCTCACACTTTTTGCAAAATTTAACTCAAAGGAATCATAGACTCAAATGTAGACCTAAAAAACTTTTAGTAGAGGTTCTAGTTTGCTAGCTGCCAGAATACAATATACCAGAAACAGAATGGCTTTTAAAAAGGTGAATTTAATAGGTTGCTAGTTTACAGTTCTAAGGCTGACAAAACGTCCCAGTTAAAGCAAGTCTATAGAAATGTCCAATCTAAGATATCCAAGGAAAAATACCAGGATTCAAGAAGGCTGATGAAGCTCAGGGTTTCTCTCTCGAGTGAAAGAGCACATGGCAAACATGGTCAGAATTTCTCTCTCATCTGGAAAGGCACATGGTGAACACAGTCAGGGTTCCTCTCTCATCTGGAAGGGCACATGGGGAACATGGTGTCATCTGCTAGCTTCTCCTGCTTTCCTGTTTCATGAAGCTCCTGGGAGGCATGTTCCTTCTTCATCTCCAAAGGTCGCTGGCTGGTGGACTCTGCTTCTCGTGGCTATGTTGTTCTGCTCTGCTCTCGCTGAATCTCCTTTATTCTCCAAAATTTTTTCTCTTTTATAGGACTCCAGAAACTTATCAAGACCTACCCAAATGGGTGGAGACATGTTGTCACCTAGTCCAGCTTAACAACCACTCTGGATTAAATCACACCTCCAGAGAGATGACCTAATCACAGATTCAAACATACAGTATTGAATAGGGATTATTCTGCCTTCACGAAATGGGATTTAGATTAAAACATGGCTTTTCTAGGGGACATACATTCTTTCAAACCAGCACAGTAGAAAACACAGGAGAAAATCTTTGTGACTTTGGGTTAGGAAATGCATCCTGTGATATGTGACATCAAAAACACAATCCATAAAAGAGGAAATAAACTGTACTCATCAAAATTTAAAAGTTTTGTCCTCTGAAAGACAATCTTATGACTAAGAAAATACATGCATTCTCAACAAGAAAAAAAATAACCCAATTAAAGATAGGCAAAAGATCTGAACAGACACAAAATAACCCAATTAAAAATAGGCAAAAGATCTGAACAGACACTTCATCAAAGATATACAGATGGCAAATAAAACTGTGAAAAGGTGCTCAACATAATTACCCATTTTAGACATGCAAATTAAAGCCACAATTAAATATCATTACATACGTTATTAGAACTTAAATTTAAAAAAACAACTGACAATAACAAGTGCTGTCAAGAAGGCAGAACAAATGGAACTCTTATATATTGTTGGTTAGAAGGAAAAAACATGTCAACCATTCTGGGAAACAATTTGACAGTTTCTCATGCAGTTTAACAAATATTTACCATATCACCCAGTAATCCCACTCCTAGGGATTTTCCCTAGAAATATGAAAATTTATGTTAACACAAATACCTGCAAATGAATATTTAAAGCAGTTCTATTCATTTTCACTCTCAACTGGAAACCATGAAAATGTGAGGAAAAGGGAGAAACACATCAAAACATAATCTGAACCACATAACACCATTCAAAATCTTTCTGAAAGCCAATTTTAAACTCAACTTGTCCCATTAATCTCAGAAATTAAATACTGCCATAATCATGGCCCATCAGGCTACAACATATAGACTTTTTTTTTCTTTTTCCCCTCTTCTTGCCTTCAAGAAACCCAAGGCAATTACTTACAGCTTTAAGGGTAAGATCACACTGGAAAACAAGTTTCCGGAGTTGTGTTAAAATTTCTCTTTTGGTATTTTCTAGATCATTTCGTCTTTCTTCAACATTTGTCACACATACTTTGTAGAGGTCATTTGCTTCTTCTACCTTCAGGAGTATCAAAGAAAATATTAAAATAGCAATGGTCATTAGAATCTATATTTTAAAACAAGCTATTGTAGTAAACCTAAATTAAATAAATGAAAAGCTTTACTTAAAATTCTGAAATAGTCTATAGTTTTAATAAGAATATTTCTGAAGATAACAATCTATCTTGGTCAGTGATTCATTTTAGTATCCATTACTTGACCTTTTAATGGATCAAGCAGATTTGTATCCATCACTTGATTTTAATGAATAGTCAAGAGTGATTTACAGTTAGTATATTGTCCATATAATCTTCTATAAAATTTACTTGCTTATCAAATTATATTTTCTTAAATAATACAAAGCTTTAGCCTATCCTTCTATTAGGTGCTAGAATTAGCACGAACATTTAATTATCTAAAAGGTGAACTTCCTGAACTATCAGACTGAAAATATTAAACTACTGTTTACTGTAAGATATTTCTCTCACAACAAAACCAAAAATTCAACAGATAAGCAAAAGTCTCTCAACATAGTGGTTCTCAAAGTGGACCCCCACCAGCAGCAGCTGCTTCATCTGGGAATTAGTTAGAAATGCAAGTTGTTGGGTGCCCACCCTACTTATCAAGAAACTCTGGGTCTGGAGTACAGCAATCTGTTTTCACAAGCCTTTCAAGTGATCCTGATGCATGTGAAAGTTTGAGAACAAAAGCTCCAACAGATTACTGCTAACTCAATAATAAAATTGCAAGTAAGAGAAAAAACATCATTACTTTTTGAAGCGCCTCCTCTTCCAGCTTTCGCTTTTTTTCTAGTTGTTTAAGATTTTTTACTAATCCTCCACTTGAAAATAGATGATCCTCTTCTGCACGAAACATGGAAGATTTTGCCTTTTCATACTCATCTTGACGTTGCATGCATAGCAATTTTGCCTTTTTAAGAGCAGTTTCTGTTTCAAGCTATGCAGGAAAAAAAAGTATTGATACAAAATATAATAAGGAAACCCTAATGTACAAGTGCCTTTACCATATTCAGGAAGATGGTTAGGACATTTTAGAAAAACTATAGAGTAAGAGAGATATTTATATAACTACAGATGATTTCACATGTTCACAATTGGTATATGAATCCCCATTATAACACTTACCATTTTGTTTTGCTCCTGTTTCCAAAGTTCTTTTATTTCTTTCCTTTGTTTTTCCATTTCGTTTTTTCTTCCAAGTAAAGGCTATAAGGATGTTAAAAAAAAAAAAAAGAACTATTTTCTAAAAGTATGCTTTTACAAAAAAAATAATATGTATTTCTACATACAAATTACTTTTTACCTGCACAAATTTGTTGGCTTGGAGAGCAGCAATTGTTTGTTGTAAAAGATGACTGCTCTCTATATCATTAAGAAGAGCATTGGTAAATAGAGTCTGCAGTGGCATAAACTCCTAGAAATTAAAATTGAAAAATGACTTTCACAATAGAAATGGTGTTAAGAGTTCCAAGGCCTGCCACTAATCTTCTTCACAAAGAGGAATTTTCTTTAAGTTTAGACGATTTTTATCAGAAAAATGACTAGTCACACATGACTATATAAGAAAAATACTAAAGAAAATTAAAATTAATTATAAAACTACTTAGAAAAATTAGAATTATTAGGATAATCAATGTCAGCATAGAATTTGAACCTCCAAGTTTGTATTCATAATGCATATTTATTTAAATTTGAAAGGATTTTGTTCCGTCAATAAAAAGATCAGCATTTAAGTTCTTCCCTGTATCAACTATGTAATTTTCTGATTTTGGAGGGCACTACTGGGAGCTCATCTGGATCTTGTTATAGAACAGCAGAGGTTCACAGAACACTTACCTGTAGTCCAATGTTAGCTCTGGTTGCCTCTGCCAACTTTACAATATTTCGAGTGGACTCCAATTCTGAAAAGGTCAAAGACGGTATCAGAAAGTAAAATTACTTTATTTTTCCCCTTGATGAAGTTATTGCAATCCCCAAATTTAATCATGGACACTAGTCTGCGTCATGATATAATGCAGTCATTCTTAATTCTAGACGGCCATTAGAATCAACTGGAAAACTTTTTCAAAATATACTTGGGAATGGGATGTACACCTGTGTATTTACTTTTCTAATGCTATTCATGTGATTCTGATAAGCATTCCCTATTCAAAGCAAATAATGTAGTAGAAAGAGCATAGGCTTTGGTTTAGTCTATACTTTTCCAGCTATATGTTACATGATCTTTGGAAAATCACCTATCTTCTTCAGCTCAGCTTTAAAATGAGGATAATTCTTGTCTTGGCTCCTTCCCAGGGATTTTAAAAGGATCAAATCTTAATGGATGTGAAAGCATTCTGTCAACTGTAAAGCACTGGGAAAATACTGGCTTTAAGATGTCTTTCTGTGCTTCCACTGCTTATACATTTATTGTTGCTTTTATCTCCTTTTATGGTATTCAACGTCATTAATTTTTACCCACTAGAATATAATCTCCTAAAAGGCAGAGATTTCTATTTGTCTCTGTTTCCCCAGAGCTAGTAGCTGGCTCACAGTAAATGTTCAGTAAGAGCATTTAATGTGAGAAGAATCTTTCCTATTTCCAGAAGAGAAAATGGACAATGATTTTATTCATTACAATAAAACAGCTACTAATTTAAAATCACATTACTCATAGGCTATACAAAACAACTTAGGACTTACACTTTAAAGTTAATCAGATGCCTCAAACAGCAACTCACCCAAATTAAGCTTTTTCTCAACCCATGAAACTATGTTCTTGGTATATTTTGACCATGTTTTGGCATATGACAAAGCCAATTCCACACAGGCAGTGTTGTTTAGTAGCACGTTGTCTAGTTCTATAGGAGAAAAATTTCCTAAAAATAAAAATGTCAAAGTAAATGTTAAATATAATCACTTCATAATTCTAAACAAAGAAGCATTCAGATTCTAAGATACTGTGGTAAAAAAATACAAATGACAGAAATTTATCATTAAAGGATCACAGTTTAACTTTAAAATGGTTTCAAATTATTATGGATTTTTTATGTCAGTATGTATTTCTATTATTAATCTACTTATAAGCCTTATACTATTCTTAATCAGATTATATTATGAAATTATCTCTCTACTGTAGCAAATTTTCTTAAGTTTCATATGTAAAACTTATGTCATTTTATGTTTAAATGAATGCATCAGTTTATTAAGCAGGAAGAGATGACTGCATTAGGTTACTAAGCATGATGAGATTAAGAATTCAAAAACAACTGATTACAAAAGTAATGCAAAAAGTTTGACAAAAGTTATATGGACCTCTAGCATTACCTCTTTCATTGGGTGAGTCCACTGATTCCACAGAAATGTTTTCAAAAGACTTACAACACGGAAGAAAATAAACGTAAGATTAGAGCAGAAGATAACAAATCTTTTAGAAGTTTCTCCCCCAATTTCAGTCTGATATAATCCCTGCTAAAAAATTTCAAGTATTTAAAACTCAAAGGACCCAAGAAGTCTGTTTAAATGCCAGGACACTTTATCAGAATTATATAGCTTTTTACAATAACAGTTCTTAAGGTCCAATAATGAATAACCTTACTAAGTAGCTATCAGCATTAGTTAAGATTAAGGAATCCATTCCAAGCCTTAAATTGGCAGTTCCCAAAAATATTATTCAGGAAATAAGAGAAGCAATCTTAGTAGACTGCTATCTAAATAGAAGACACAAAATTGTCTCTTCAAAACATCTATTACCATTTTAGTATATGACAAGCATTTCTCTGAAAGTCTATTAGACAGTTAGCACAAAACTTTCTGCAATGATGGAAATGTTCTACAGCTCCACTGTTCACTGTGGTAGCTATAAAGTGGCCAGTGTGAATGAAATTTTTAAAATTTTATTTGGTTTTAATTAATTTAAATTTAAGAATCACATGTGGCTAAGGGCTAACTTCTTATTGGGCAATGCAGGAAAACACCATCTACCAAGAATGTGAGATCTTAAATTTGTCTATTTAGTTGAACAATGTTGATTATGCAAGGATTTGATGCAAAAAGGATCAAAGAAATTTGAGCTTGAAATTCAGAATTTTCAGTTACAAGCTATATGGGCTACTTATTTAAACTCAGTTAACCCCGGCTTACTCTAACGTAAAACGGGGATTATGAACACCACCTTCATTAGGAGTTTCATAAGGAGTAAGATGACGTAGGCGTCATACAGAGCATGGTACACAGTGCGCACTACTAAATATAGGGCAGGTATTATTTTTTAAAGGATATACTTTTAAAAACTTCATCAAATGAAGTAATTTTATTTTATTATTAGCATTATATCAGGATAGGCTTTTTAATTATAATCCCATAGGATAAATTAAAAACTGCGAAAAGGGAAAGCAAGGTACAAAGGAAAAAAAGAAAGAAAGAAACATTTTCTTATTAGGAATATATGTGTACAATAGATGCATAGGAAGAACAGATACAGGAGATACGATTCAGTTCTAAAATTAAAATTGCCTTGCCACACAGATAAAATGTCTTATTATATTTTCTGAAGTAGTAGCAACAGTTTGAAAAGATAAAATTGAGGAAGAATCCTGGATAATAGCAAAATGTTTAAAGATCATAAATGCTTGATCATTCTGCCCTATGGTTTAGACAATATCCTCAACTTATCAATTGATGGCTTCAAAAATAGCCATATTTTTTCTAAAATATTACAATAAACAAATGCCTTAATTAGTAAATCATTTTGTATCATTTTAAGAAAGAGCTAAAGTAGTTATATTATCTTGATACAATATAAATGCCTGGAACATTTTAAATATTTCTTGAAATTCTCCTTGGATTTGTGACCTCTCTTAACAGGAAATGATCAATATGTCCCTATAGCAGTTTGTTTAAATTCCTTGCATTCACTGATAAAAAAAGTCAATTGTGATATTAATCCTACTCTGAATCTTAAAGGGACATTCTACATACATCCCTCATGTTCTATTTTTCCACAGCAATTTTTCTTTCAAATGAGAATCAAAAACGCAAT
Organism: Myrmecophaga tridactyla; assembly: GCA_004026745.1. Lineage (NCBI taxonomy): Eukaryota > Metazoa > Chordata > Mammalia > Pilosa > Myrmecophagidae > Myrmecophaga > Myrmecophaga tridactyla. Next base: position 10,897 of record PVIY010029875.1, on the reverse strand, counting down.
CCTGTGACATGCTTATGGGAGCAGCCTAGGGAGAATTAAGACCTACAGTGCTATGAACAAGTGTGTCATATGAACAAACACAAGGTGCAGGAAGTGCGAAAAGATTAACACCCTCTTTCCTTTTTACATTATTTTTCTGAGTTTCCACCAACGTTTAAGATCTCAGCAATCTCAGGAGGGAAAAATGCTCAATAATTACTTACTAAAAGCATGAACTATATGACATAGATCGACTATATAAGACATTATTAAATGATCACATATGTTCTTTTAAAATGATAGTCTCATTTATAAAGTACAATAAAATCTGGCATAAATCATCGCTCTAGAAATTGACCATAAATCATCATATTCAAAATGACTTGATCTGTTATTCTTGCTATAATATAATTTTCAAATTCAAAAACTATCAAAGAGTAATGCTAAAATTAAGATTAGGAAGTACTTTAATATTAAGTTAGAAACATAAAGTCTTTGCTTTCATACCAACTTAGCCTACCTTACTTTCCAGAGACACAGGCAGTCGCAACAATGAATCAATGCCTACATCTCCCATAAGGAAGTTTGTAAGGCTATCCAGGAGGTTAAAAAAAAAAAAAGAAATAGAGATAAAATAAAAGTCATTACATTTCTTTTCACAGACTTTACATTTACTATACCACATAGAATAATTTTTTTAAGATCATTAAAAGGTAAATATAAATATATTTACCTTTAAATATATTTAAATAAATATATTTATTTATAAATATATTAATATTTATATATTTTATATAAATAAATAAATATATTTACATAAATATAAAAATCTATTCACATAAACCATAATGTCAATTGCAAATGAATGTTGCTTTCTATACAGCTAAAAAGACACCTCTAATACAGCTAAAGGATACAGCAATACAGAATGTAACTTTCCTAAAGTTGTGATAATGTTTTATATTGTTTAGTACTTCGTTTTCCAAGTATTTTACTACATAATATATACATGAATAATACTCTGGACACCTGTGCCCAGATTACTTTAAATGGCAGTACTGTACTTACATATTGCCAAATGTAAATGCCAACGTTTCAATAGAAGAAAGCACTTCTTGGAAGAGATCGTTTTTGTTTTCTTCGTTAACTTCTGTGAAGTTCACAGCTATAAGGAAAGACTGGTTAAAATAAATGAAGGAGGACATACTTTAAACTAGATTTCTACAACATCCTTTAATTAATTAAAATCTACCATTACTTCAAGAAATACGAGAAGATTCAGAAATTTAAAGCCTAATCTACAAAATGGATAGCACATGCCAGTTCTTCATTAAGGAAATTATACAGAAGAAATCAGCTGGCAGCAATGCATACCTGACTACTCTATGTATTACTTAATTTGAACATCTGAAAAGTAACTCAGTGTGAAATCAGTCTTAGAGTCATGGAATACATGTTACACCAGACCTCTCTAATTAAGAGTGTTTTGTGCTCTTTTCTCTTGCTTACAGCTTTCTGATTTTTTTTTCTAAAACAGCTAAACACACTGTGGGCTCACTGAAATCAATATGAAATACTTTTTTTTTTTACAATGAATTACCAATAATTGAAGTCATACATATTTTGACATGCCATAAAACTTATATATAAACTAAATCACTTAAAACACATCAGATGCTTTAGTGAGATTAAATTCCTATTTATTTGGGGGGGGCTGTTTTGTTTTGCAGGCTCTTAGGTTTCAAGGTTCATGTTATAGATGTCTTTTTGTTCACAACAGGGATTTCTAATATTTTATACTTTTATAAAATGAATGGTACAACAATACTGAAACAAGTTTATTGTAACTTCTGTATTCACCCTTGCTAAAAGCTCTAATACAATTCACCAAGACAAAATCTGGAGGTGGAACTGCACCCTTCTAAGAAACCCATGTTGCTCTGGTTGATTCCCTCTATCCCACCCATCCTAGAATCCTTGTCTATAAAGGGAAGGTAGAGAAACCAAGTGAAGAAGAAACTGTCCTTCGCTCTAAAATGAAGAGTTGTTTTTAATAAACTTGGCTGCATATCAGAAATATTTAGGAATTTTATAAGCAAAGAAAGTCTTGGCCCCACCACCACCGATTCGGATTTCATTAGTCTGTAGTGAAGGACAAGTAAGGTTTCAAAAGCTCTCCAGGTGATTCTAATGTGCAATTCAGCTAGGAAGCAAGGATTCCTAAAAGGGAGTGAATGAAACCTTAAGCCTATGAATTCCATGAAATTACATCAAAATTTTACATGTATAAACCTTTACAGAAATCTACAAAGAGAGGGTCTAAGGTCCATACCTTTCACCAGATTCTCCAAAGTATTCCTGATACAAACAAAAAGAAAAATGTAAGCACCACAGCAAATACTATTTTTAAAAATCTTGGACTTCTCTGGCCAAGAGAAACAGACACAGGCTATGCCAGATTGAAGGATTATGTGCCCTAGAAAAGCCATGTTCTAATCCTAATCCACCATGTGGAGGCAGCCATTTCTTTTAAACCCTATTCAGTACTATAGGTGGGAAACTTGATAAGATTATCTCCATGTGACTCGCCCAACTGTGGGTATTAACCTTGGATAGGAGGGAGATATGCCTCCAGCCATTCCAGGTGGGACTTTATTAGTTTACTGGAATCCTTTAAAAGAGGAAGCATTTTGGAAAAGGCTTGAGAATATGAGCAGAGTATCGAGAGAGAAAGCCAGGACAACTGCAGAGCCTATACAGCAAGAGACCTTTGGAGATGAAGAAGGAAAATGCCCCTGGGGCGGGGTGGGGTGGGGGGAGTGCTTCATGAAACACAAAGGCTGGAGAGAAAGCAAGCAGACATTTTCATGTTTGCCATCTGACTTTCCAATTGAGAGAGAACTCTGAATGTCATCGACCTTTCTTGACTGAATGTAACCTTTTCTTGGTGCCTTAATTTGGACATTTTTTATAGACTTGCTTTAATTGGGACAATTTCATGTCCTTAGGACTATAAACTTGCAACTTAATCAATACCCCCCCCCTTTTAAAAGCCATTCTGTTTCTGGTATATTACATTCTGGCAGCTTGCAAACTAGAACACAGGCTTACACTCTGATATGAAATAACTGAAAAATCCTATACAGAACACGTCTTCAAGACATTGGGCATCAGGCGACCAAGGAGAATTATCCCTGACAGACAAGAAATAGATGCTTACTGCTAAATAGCACACAAAATAGATTTCTGAGCAAAGGCTATCCCAGGAATACAGAAGATCATTTCTTAATAATGAAGGGGTCAACTCATCAAAAGGACATAAAAGTCCCATACACTTATGCATCTAATGAACAGTGTTCCAAAATGTATAAGGCAAAAGCTGATAGAACTGCAACAAGAAATAGCCACACTCATAGCTACAGCTGGAGAGTTCAATAATCCTCTCTCAAGTACTAACAAAATAAGCAGACAGGAAATCAGTAAGGATATGGAGCCTTGAACAACACTCTCAATCACTTGGACCAGACTGACATTTACAGATTGCTTCAACCAACAAGAGCAAAAATACATATTCTTTTCATGTGCACACTGAATGGTTACCAAAATAAAACACATTAAGTGTCACAAAACCAGTCTCAATGAATTTAAAGGATACAAATCAGGGAAAACATATTCTGTAACTACATGGGATTAAAACTAGAAATTAACAGAAAGGTCTTTGGAATATGACAATATTTAGAAACCAACACACTTCTGAATAACCCATGGATCAAAGCAGAAATCAAAAGGGAAATAAGAAAAGGTTTGACCTGAATGAAAATGACAGCACAACATACCAAAACTTGTGAAGAATGAGGGTCAGGGAGGCACAGAAGAGAGGGATTACAAAGGAGCATGCATTATCTTGATTGTACTAATGGTTTCACAGGCTTATACCTAAGTCCAAATTTATCAAATTGTACATTTTAAATGTACAATTTACTGTATGTTAATTATATCTTAATAAAGCTGGTTTAAAAATCTCATTGGAAAGTAAACTTTCAAAACATGGTAATTTATAATGTAATACACCAAGCAAAAGTGTAAAGCCTATTCAAATTACCTAACTTTAAAGACTTAAAAAAAATCTTCATGATATAACACTATAAAAATGCTATCATCATTCTTTCTTTCCTATAAATATACTTTTTTGTACTAAATATGACTGGGAATTTTAAAATATAATAATTTTAGTAACTGTGAGTAGTGAAGATAATTATTCAAACCATCTCTCTTCCATATTTCCCCACTCTTTGTAAGAGGTTACAGCCATCCAATCAAAATTCCTATTATTGTTCTTGTCTCAACCTCAAAACAGCCCTATATTTCTAACATTCTTTCTCCATTTTGTTCCTGTTCAGTGTTTGTTAGAAAAGCCTTTGGCTTCCTTCCAATAATAAATCCTCCACCCATCCCTCTCCTGCATTCTCCAAAACCCTGTATTACCACTATTCTTCTTTCATACTTTCACTATCTTCTAGTCAAATAGCATTTTTTCTTAGGCCCCTAATACTCAAATCTTTCCTATACTAAACAGAAATTTTTATTTTTCCATATTTCTTCTTCAAGCTATCATCCAATCTAATCAATCATTTCTTCATTCCCAAACTTCTAAGAATAGGTCATGACTGTACCCTGTTGTCTTACCTCCCAAATTAATTCTGAATTCATCAGGATTGAGCTTTTTACTTAGCTTAATGTAATGGATAGCAGGGGTTGATAAATTTTTTCTGAAAAGAGTCAGATGGTAAATATTTTAGGCTTTTAAAACCATACACACTCTGTCACACAGCTCAACTCTGCTGTTGCAGCACAGAAGCAGCCAAAAACAAATAAATGAATGAGTGGCTGTGTTCCAAGAAAAATTTATTTACAAAAACAGGCAGCAGGCTAGATTCGTAGCCATAGTTTGTACATCTCTGGTTAAAAAGATGGGTTTTGAAGCCAGTCTGCTGAGGTTAAATTCTGACTCTGTCTCTTATTAGGTTAAAAACATAATTCCTCTGTGCTATTTCCTCATTTATAAAATGGGAATAATAATGATAAGTACTTAAAAAATTATTGTGATGGTTAAATCTTACAACAGAGCCTGATACATAGGAAATGTTCCAATTAAAATTAGGTATTTTTTCTTCAGAACACTACTGAAACATCTCGACAATAACTTCCTATCAGTGAAAATTGGAGCATTTTTCTCTTCTAAGTCTTCGCACTACTTGATCTTTCTGTAACTTTCAGTAACTCTACTACTTAATAGACATGTGATTCTGAGCAAACCTCTTTCTTTGCCCCAGCTTCCTTATCTGCGAAATGGACAATATGAGAACAGAACTGATCTAAAAGTGTTGTGAGAATTAAACAGTATCTAGCATACAGTAAGTATATACTCAATAATATCAGTTATTATCAATACAAATATTAACTACTTCCTTTCTTCTTGAAGTTCTCTGCTCTCTTTGAAGCAATATGTTATAGTAATTGGAAGGAGTTAAGGCTTCAGAGTTACCTAGACATGAGTTTCAGTCTGGCCTCTTACCACTTTCTGTGTTACTCTGGATACATTACCTAACCTCAATTTCATTATGTAAAATGCCATGTTATTAAGAGGTATGATGGAAGAAACAAGCACCTAGATTACAGTGCTTGGTATTCAGTAAACTATGAGAGCTCCCCTCTTCAGTTCTACATCTGTCTGCGGACAATTTGGTCTTCATAATGTTTTCCCAATTCGGCCTGTAGTTCTCATCTTGGTTCTCTTCTCTTCTCTATACATTACCCTATCAGAACCTCTTCCACTTTCATATTTTTAAGGGAATGAAGCCCTAAATCTCTGTGCAATTTTAACCCACATATTAAATAAATTGATACCCTCCTTTCCCTACTAACTGGTCTTTACCCACCAGCATCACAACCTTACTATAAGCTAAACTTAACTCTTATTTTCCCTTCTTCTTTCCCCTCCAAACCTACTCTTTTTTACACATTCTTTAGTTAGTTAACTTCACTTACAAAATGCCTTTAACATATTTTTCTTCCTTTCCATTGCTATTGCCACTGACCTGGTTCGAAAGCTCACATTTTACCTCCAGTCTAAGCCTATCTACAGCCTGCTTATTGGTCTCTCAGACTCCAGTCCCATCCCTCTATAAGCCATTCTTCACAAGTGCATCATAATTGAGTTAAAGGTTTAAGTAATTGTCTTCCTTGGGTTCGCTGCTAAGTCACAGCACTGTAAAAGAGACACATTTACAACTGCTTTAAGAAATCACAGGAAGAGCTTTCATATATTCATCCTATCAGAACAGCTTTCAAACTTTTTTAACCTCAACCTTCAGTAGGAAATACACATTATATCATGACCAAGTTATTACGCCCACATAATAGTTATCAGTTATATAACACCTATATTTGTGAAACATACCTATGTCTTATTCAAAGAATACTGCACTCCAATTAAAATTTTTTTTTCTATATTAAAAAAATACTGGTAACAACCTACAAACTTGATATGACCCTGAGTCAGGGTCGAAAGTTTGAAAGCAAGTAAATGGAAGAAAAGCTACTATTTGCACGGGGAGGGTGCAGAGGAAGAATAACCTATCTAGGGGAAAAAACAACAAGCTATAAGAGCGATATAATAAATACCTGTTATATAATCAAAGGAGAAACATACACAAAAGGTAATGAAAATGAAATGCATACTGTATTCTTAGATAGAAACACTATATATGGATATATGGATTCTCCTTAATTTTATCTATAAATTTGACTCAAATCAATTTCATAATACTAATAGATATTTTTTGGAACTAGATAAGCCAATTCAAAAATCCTGACAGAAAACAACATTTGGAACAGAGAGCATAATAAAAAAGGAGCTACCCCAATTAGATACTAAAAGATACTATAAAACTGCAATAAAAACAGCATATAATATGAGTAAAGCTGATCTGGATAGGACTAAGGTATATCAGAAGACTGGCTAAAGGATATCATCCATATCTTAAAACTTCAACTTCTGTGTGAGACTAAAGGGAGAGAGTTTTATTTGGTGCAAAATTTATATTTTGGGTAGTGCATTTCCTAATTTAACTTGTATGACCAGTTTAGTTGAACACCGTAAGTACAGGGAATCTTGAATAGGGCATGAAATGTTATTGGTTTCTCCAGGTTAGTTAGTGTGATGCCCCGATATATCTATATGTGGCCTCTCTCTAAGCTGAAGGAAATCACAGGATGAGCTGGGACCCAGCATCAAGGGATTGAGAAAACCTTCTTGAGCAAAAGGGGGAAGAGAGAAATGAGAAAAAATAAAGTGTCAGTGGCTGAGAGATTTCAAAAAGAGTCGAGAGATTATTCTGGAGGTTATTCTTATGCATTAAATGGATATCCCTTTTCAGTTTATGGCACATTGGAGTAGCTAAAGCAAGTACCTGAAACTGCTGAGCTGTGTTCCAGTAGCCTTGTTCCTTGAAGATGATTGTATAACGATATAACTTTTATAATGTGACTGTGTGATTGTGAAACCTTGTGTCTGATGCTCCCTTTTTATCTACGGTATGGACAGATGAATAAAAAAATGGATTAAAAAATTAAATAATAGGGGGAACAAAGGGTAAAAGAAATTGAGTACATGGAAATACTAGTGGTCAATGAGAGGGAGGAGTAAGGGATATGGTATATACAAGGTTTTTCTTTTTTCTTTTTAATTCTTTCTCTGGAATGATGCAAATGTTCTAAAAACTATCATGGTGTTGAGTACACAACTACGTGACGATACTGTGGGACACTAATTGTACACCATGTATGGAATGTTTGTATGTTAAGAATGATTGTTTTTGTTTGTTTTATCAATTAACAGCAACAAAAAACAAACAGTCTGTATTGGCTCATGACAAATCAACAGAACAAAATAAGATCTAGAAATAGATACAAATCTTTATGTGACTATTTAGTATATGACAAAGGTAAGTATTTCAAATCAGTGGAAGAAAGATCAATTATTCAATTCAACCATTTAGCTAGATATCTAGATACTTTAGAATGCAGCAAAGATTTAAACTGAATTAATAATACCATGAAAACATTAGAAGGAAAAAAACCTGAAGGACCATAAGGTACAGGGGATCAGCACTGCTGGGAGAAGGCCATAAACTCTACGGAAAGCAATTTGGCAATATCACAAAATATGCACACACCCTCTGATGCAGCAATTGACTATCTAGGAATTTATATGGTTATTCACTGAATCACCGTTTGTAATAGAAAAAGATTGCAAACAATCCAATGCCTATTATTAGTGAACAGCTTAAATAAGTTATAATACATGAATATAAGAGATTAAAATGCACTTTTGAAAACAACAAAACAAAAGAATAAGGAAGCCTTTTTTATACAGATGGGAATAAAGTTATCACTTGTGTAAAAGGGAGAGTAAAAATAGAGAACATACATGCAATTGTTTGTATATGCATAATATACCTCTGAAAAGATACCTAAAAAAACCAATAATAATTGTTGCTTACCTAGGGAAAGGTAGGAAAGAGACTTACCATTTCGCACCATTTCATTTTGAACTCTGTATAAAAGTATTGGCTATTAAAAAATTAAGTTTTCAAAACAAAGAAAAGATGAAGTTTCCACAATTGTGAATACACAATTAAGGCATACTTTTTCTTTTTTGTTTGTCAATTTTTAAACATAGGACAAAAATAGATCATGAAAACCTAAATAAATGGGTGTTTTCATTTATATTACATATTAAACAAAATAATTGAAAAATAAAACACAAATATACAAGTACAGAATAAATTAGTCAATGCCAAAGATGTCTTTATCTGCTTCAAAAATAGGCTATATCTCTCTTACCATATTGCAAACATTTTGTCAGACTGAACTTCCTGCTTGGAAACAGGAGGACACACAGGAAATACAAATCACTACTAGAATGAATGGGAAAAAGCTAAGGATTTTTCTCCTAAAGATATTAAAAGATCAATTCTACTTTTAAAATAAGAAATAAGTGGCATTAAAGATTCCAACTTCTCACTTATTATACATAGGAAGTAGATGATTTTCATGCAATTCAACCAATAGTAGCACAAACAAAATTGTACATTCTAGTTTCCTAAGTTATTCTGTATGTTATTATTTTTTTAGAACAATTTGGTATACTTGCTAAACGAATTGACAGTTAAGACTTCCACAGAAAGTCAATTTGCTCAGATTACGTTTTTTTAATGCAGTAAGAGCACTGAAACCAAATGATTTCCACATTCCTGATTGCTTTTTAATCCTACCATACAATAGTTTTTCTTTAAATATTCCTATTTTAAATAAGGATAATAAAAATTTATTTTTATAGTTTTTTTTGGCAAAGATTAACGTAGATAGCACATACAAAGTACTGACTGGTTGATACAGAATTAGACATTCAAAAATGGTTTCTACTCTCCCCCTTGCCTTTCCTGCATCTGAGAACTAAATTACCATTAAAGGAAAGAATTAAATGCTCTGATTTAACTTTAAAACGTTCAAGTAACTTAATATTTTTCATTTGGCATACACATAATATAGATGGTTTCAAAATTAAGGCTGGGGTGAGGCAGGGGGAGGTCTTATTTAAGAACATAAAAACTTATCCCAAAGAAAACTGCTCATGTTTAAAGTTTCATAGTATCTCAGAATCCTACTGAAACAGAACAGTTTCCCAAAAACAAATAAATCTTCCCCCTTTTAAATATTATCCAAGCACAAAAGTAAAATACTAACAATAATCCCAAGGCAGTCATAGCGAAATAATATCCAAAAGACTGCTTTACCTCAAAGATAAAAAGATCTTCAAGGCAGCTGAGAGACTACTTTCTTCACGTCTGTTTCTGGAATGTGGACACCAACCACACACAGGCACACTCCTTCCCCAGGACATCCTGACTGCACACAATAGCTACCAACAATTGAACAAGGTTGCTATTTCCAAGCATGGAAATTTTACTATCTATAGACGCAAATTTCCCTATCTAAGTAACTTTAAATAGCACTTGTAAGCAATCTATCTAAAAACAAATTTCGTTACTAAGCATATTTTTAAAAGTCACAAAAGAAACTACCCATGCTTCCCATTTCAAGCCATTTATTTTTTTTTCAAGGCTTGAAATACAGAAGAAAGAGAATTGCACAAACACAGTAAATCTAGGTTTAAAAGCCAGGGAGAGGGGGAGATACTTCCGTATGGTCTATGTTCTATTGATAAGGATTTTATTTCTCTTCCTGCCTCATTCCTTGGCATAGATATGAGCTGTTAACCATTCTTATCATATTCACATCCACAGTCTGTACAAGCTGCCTATATCTCAGTTCCTACTGTCACCTCAAGCCCAGTTAATGGCTATTAAAACTTCAAGATTAAGGTGAGACAACATCTCTCCCCAAAGAAATCCTTCTTTATTCACTCAACCTGGGATGGGCTCCTTCCTCTGTGCTCCATGGTACCTCTGTCACAGAACTGATCACAGGATGCTGTCACTTTACCCCAACTCCACTATGCCACTACTATCCAATGGGTCACTTTTTTTTTCATACAATATTTATTGTGTGATTCTGTTACATGATAGATGTATAAACATACAAAAGAAAATCTCAAACAACACATTGGAATAATTGTGCTGGTTTGAAAGGAACTATGCCCCCTAAGAAAAGCCATGTTTTAATATAAATCCCATTTCATAAAGATAGAATAATCCCTATTCAATACTGTATATTTGAAACTGTAATGAGATCATCTCCCTGGTTGATGTGATTTAGTCAAGAGTGGTTGTTAAACTGGATTAGGTGACGACATGTCTCCACCCATTTGAGTGGGTCTTGATTAGTTTCTGAA